>CAVNYN010224257.1:0-75989 GCA_963692815.1 Nyctanthes arbor-tristis
ATATGTCAAATCCTGGATTGCAGCATTGGGAAGCCTTAAAATGGCTTCTCAAGTATTTGAAAGGTACTTGTGATAAGGGACTTCTGTATAAATCTTGCAAAGAGGTGTTAACCTTAATTATGCTAGTGATAAAGATAATAGGAAATATACTACTTCCTATATTTTTACTGTTTGTGACACTTGCATAAGTTGGAAAGCTCAACTGCAACATAGAGTTTCTTTATCCACTACTGAGGCAGAATATGTAGCCATTGCTGTGGCTATAAAAGAGGCTTTGTGGCTAAAAGGGGTATTATCAGAAATTGATTTTGTTCAGCAAAATGTTAATGTATTTTCTGATAGTCAGTCTGGGATACAACTGTGCAAAAATCATGTATTTAATGATAGGAGTAAGCACATTGATGTTAGATTGCATTTTATTAGAGATATAGTTGCTAAGGGTGAACTGCTCTTGGAGAATATTCCTACTCAATACAATCCTGTAGACATGGGAACAAAACCCCTTCCACTAAACAAGTTTGCATCATGTTTGACTATGTTAAACATCGATGCTGGGCAAATGGTTCAAATTGGTTCTTATACTTGTTAAGTATAAGTGACTTATTTGAACTTGTGGTTTTACCTTAATTTCTGTTTTTTGTTTTATCTTTATGTGTTGTGTTGTCAAAAGACGAACCTTGTGTTTTCTTTGGCAGGTCCTAAGAGGCTAAGAAGCAACTGAGGATATGGTTCTGCACTATGTAGGTGTTTGGCTCAAGGTGGAGATTATTAGGCTGTGACCCAAACACTTATGCCCATTAGTGTGTCACTTAGAGTCCGGTCCATTTGAGTCTATTTTTCTTGAGCCGTTAATCTTGTATGTCTTATCCTAGCCATTCATACGTTTATGTGTGTGTGTGTGTGTTTGTTTCAGAATTAGCACAACCTTTCTAGGGTTTCTGATTTTGTGTGTTCTCTCTGTGTTGGTGCATTCTCTCCCTAAAAGAATTCTTGTGAGTGAACTGAGTGAAATCTTGTAGGGAGGTAAAGTTGTATTGTGTGTCTGATTTTTTTGTGAGAATCTCATTCTCAAACTATGTCGTGTAATCCATCTTCTTGTGTCATAGTGCAAAGGCCATATCCACTGTATCGTGGATCCTCATCGGGGACATAGTTGGTTTTCCGGCAAACCTCAGGTCCCTTCATGGGACGAATATATCCTGTGTTATTTACTGCTTTACTTTCACAAATCGCTATTAATCGTCAAACAAAGGGTTTGGACATACTGTGGTTTTGAGTCCGATTTGCACAATAGATACTAACTAAATTTTCAATTTATTGAATATTACAATTTTTGGAAAATGTTCTTCCCCTGCAACTATTATAGTTCTCAACTAATGCAAAATTTGCAACGTTTCTTATTCAGTAGGGCAAATATGTTAATTAATATTTGTTCATTTATTTCTTTATGAAGCCAAAGAAGTACATTTACACTGCATTTTATATATGAAATTTTTTTAGGGTTGCATGAGTGAAAATCTTGTTCAATATTAAATATAAACTTTGAATGATGAATCAAAATATAATCTTATGAAAAGAGTTACAAAATACAATTATAATAAGATTGGTCTTTTAAATTGATTTTTAGTACTTTAAAACCAATAAAATAGATTTCTATACAAAGTTTACAATTTAGTATACAACTTTAACTACTTTATATGATACACCCCAGTCAAGTTTGAAAAATGCTTTATCCAACCTTTAAAATTTCGAAATAAATCATCGTATTTGTCGTACTAATTTGCCTTATTTATTAGTACTAATCATAACAAATAACTAACGTAATTATGCCAAGTTGATTAAAAACGTAAAACACAGTTATACGAAAATACTAAAACATGATAGTGTCACACCTGTATGATATCATGCAGGGACAAAATAAATTATATTTATCATCAAAATAAAAATTAATAGGATGATACGAAAACTTAAAATCAAAATTTCAAATTATCATGGGAACTTTTTTAAATGAGGTAAAACATTATATAAAAAGTTAAGAAATTTTGGAATGTCAAAATAAAATCCATTTTGGAAATTGCCCTAAGATGCTATGTTAATTTTTTATATCTTGTTAACCTGGTACAAATATAACTCATCCAAGGGCACTACTTAAAACCAAGATCATAGAGATAATAAAACCTTGTATTATATATTAATGGCTTTAATCCACTAATTAAAACTGTGTCACCAACATCTTTGATATTAAAAATAAATAAGCATTCATGCCAATTGTGTCACCGCATTTTTGTTATAAAATATCTGAAGAAGGAAACTTTGAATCCTCTTCGGTTTTTTGGCAGGAAATCATTGTAGAATTAGGATTGGCTAAAGCAACTGTGAGATTGTTGATTTCGGGACTGTTAGGAATTATAGACAACATGTATAGTGGAAATAAAAACTATAATTCCTATACCATGATCAATCTTGCCTTAGATGGAATTTATGATCAGAAAATTACCTAGAACGAAGTAACAAATTCGATATCTCTGATGACACCATAGTTGTCCAAGCGTCCATCTTCTAACAGTAATCCACACAGCGAGAACAATCCAAGAACATGAGCTTTTCATAGTGGGGATTAGGGTTTCTATATTATCTTATGCTAGCAAGTTAATACAGAATGTATGTGTGAATGCCTAGTAACTCGAGACCCTAAAGCGCTCTATTTATAGATTTCTTACAAAACCCTAGTGCGACCCTAATCAGATTAGGATTCTAGAGTACATGTATGGTCTGACCCAATTAATTTTATTAATTAAATCGGTCCATTATGTACAAACCCGGTCCAACTATTGGGCCTTATATATTAATTCTAATAATCTCCCATTTGGACAAGGTCTAATTCTAAGACTCTGATTCTTGCCTTTTGTGTGTAACCCATTTGGCTATCATTCATGATGGCAAACATCATGATACTATTATTCTAATCCAGTTAGAATAAGACAAATTAAAATCGCTATTTTAATTTATCATTGATTCACCTAGATCGATCAGTTCATGACACTGCCCAAATTGACATCTAGCAATGTATTAAGGCAGTCCATATGACGAGATATCATGTGGTACGACAAGACCTTTCCATGTACGGTTACCTTGGAAATATAATCCCTTCATCAATATAACCCAATTGGTTAAGAGATATGGATAAGTGTCAATCTAATTTCAACCAATTATGTTATTTTGCAAAGACTTGACGTTGACAAATTTATGATCATGATTGAAACTCCTTTCAACTCACAATCACACCTTGGCCGAGAAATTTTCATCAACTCAAATAGCGAAAAGTAGATTATAGCTTCCTAATATCCTGGAGTGATGAATCACCATCTTGAATACTGATAACCTTCATGTAACTTTCATTATACCTGTACGGCATTTTCTTAATAACTCATGGCTAGAGCTTCATCTAATGTCCACCTAAGCATATTAATCATCACATAAGATTATATGGTATCCTCTGGGGCTGGTCGAAAAAACCGCCAAACTAGTAAACCGAACCGGCCCAAACCGGTTTGGTTCGGTTTGGTTTAGTTTATGCAAGCCGCGGGTTGGTCTGCGGTTTCAAGAATGGAAAACCAAACCGGTTCGGTTCAGTTTAGTTCGCGGGTTTGGCCCGTCCCGGTCAAAACCGAACCAAACTGGACCGGTTCAGTTTAGCCGGTTTGAAATGATTTATTTTATTTATTTTTAGGTTGGCTTGAAAATGTGTTTGCACTTTCTCAACCTAACATATCTAGTATATTATATAATAAGTATATAAGTATAAGGGACAACAATTCAACTTTTGCCCTAAACCCTAATTTTGCTCCTTTGAAGTGCGCCGCCGCTTTGCTGCTAGAGTGGAGACCTTCCGCCGCCACTGTTTTGCTGTCTGGAAGAGAGGCCTTCTGCTGCCGCTGGTCTTACCTACTTCTTTTTTTTTTTTTTTTTCTAAAATGGTTTGTTATTTCAATTTGGAAACTATAAAGTTACAAAACAATTCAAAATCAGCCTAATTTTCAATTACTCAAATTTCAAATCCTATTTTTCTCCTTCTTTACGTCGCCGCCGCGCCGCTGCTGCTCCATTGCTGCTCAAGTGCCTCAAATTTTCTTCAAGGTTCAAGATGTAAACTTAAAATTGAAACTTGAGGCCCTAATGGCTCCACTCACTGCCTCTGCCAACTGCCACCGCGCTTTACCACTACCACCACCGCCACTATTCTAGAGAGAGAGAGAGAGAGGCTGTTTGTGCAAATGACTAAATGATTAAGACATTAGGTTTTTTAGGGTTTCTTTGTTTCATTTGGGCCAAGATTAGAGTTTAGAGAAAAAAAAAGAAATAAAATAAATAGCCCAAAACCGAAAACCTACTCCTGGCGGGTCGGTTTGGGTCCAGTTGACCGGCCCGTAGGGCAAGTCTCGGTTTGCAATTTTGCAAACCAACCATATGTCGCGTCGGGCTTGGGTCCAGGCCCAAACTGGCCCCGACCTACGCGACGCCCAGACTTGGTATCTTCAAGTCAAAAACCAATTCCACAACCGTCCATTAGAGATCAACACTAATTCTAGGATAATATCCACGTAGTATATCTAGGTGGGCCATCCAATGCTTGTTCTACTAACAAAGTATTCATGTGTTCATTCGAATGTCCCCACATTCAACTTATGAGATTAGTTACTTTCTAAGAAAGAAATGTAATACATGCTAGCCTATCCGCAACAACAGTATCCATTTTCTGTAATTGCCTCGACTAGGGATAGTTTAAGAATACGTGATAACATGCATCTCACAATCACAACCCATTGTGATTAACAAGTTATTCTAGTCTTATTCTACGGACTCTATTATTTTGATGACAAGATAATAATACTTATAAAAATAATAGATCTGCCATTAAAATGCATCCATTAATAAACGTTTATACTCAAAATGTCTTACAAAATAGTATAACACTAATACACATATGACAAAATATGGACATAGCATGACTATCATGCTTGTCATGTGACAACGGCTTTGTCAGTGGATCTGCAACATTATCGTCTCTAGGGACTTATTCTATCTTTATGTCATTCCTTTGTATAATCTCCCTAATGAGATGATATCGCCTTAATACATGCTTAGACCTTTGATAAGACCTGCGTTCCTTCGCTTGCGCGATGGCTTCATTGTTATCACAATACAAAGTTATTGCAATGCGAGGAACAACTTCAAGTTCAATGATGAACTTCCTGATCCAGACTGCTTCCTTTGCTGCTTCTGAAGCAGCTATAACACCCATAAGTCTCATCTCTAGCCTTTTTGAGATAACCAATCCAATCAAATACCTAAATGTATGGCACCCATTACAGGAGAATATGTCACATCATAATCTACTCTAGGTCTTTGTGAAAATCATTGTTCTACGAGTCGAGCCTTGTATCTCGTAATTTCATTGTTCTCATTTCTTTTTCTAACAAACACCTACTTGTATCCAACAAGAATTACATCTTTGGATGCTTGCACTACAGGCCCAAAACCTTTTGTTTTTCCAAAAAATTCAACTTCGTCTGAATAGTTTCTTTCCACTTTGACCAATCGTTTCTTTGTTGACATTTTTGATATACAATGATTCAATATTCTCAATATCATCCATACTATCAAAAGCCACATTATAGGCAAAGATATTGTCTATGACAATATTACTTCTTTCATATATTTTCTAATTGAATTTAAGTTCATTCAATTGTACCACCACATATTAATGGTATTTCTACATAGGTACATATTTGACATGGTATATATGTGTATGTATATATATATATATATATTTTCAAATAAGTAGATTGCCTGTCTTAATTAATGTATAGCAATATACTGGATTGTATTTTTTTGTTTTGGCCAATATTTCACGTTATTAAATTCTTGATGAAAAATTAAGTCATCGTCCTCGCAATCAATGAGCTCGTTAACACCTTTTTTCAATTCCATATAATCGCAGAAAAGACATAACTTATCGAGATCTCTTTATTCAACTAATTTCAGGTACCTGAACCTCTGTAAAGTTTAATGACTAGTTATGTTTGTATACTCTTTGGGAGTATTATGTCTCAATAAGACCAGCACAATTATTTTCTCCATTTTCTAACATAGGGATATTTATTTTGGAATCAACTAACATCAGGCATGCCATTAATAAATCATATTATGTATGATTTTAAATCAAGCCAAGTTGGAGCACTTAAACTTGGTAAAATAGAATTTGGTAACCATGCTTTAGTAAATAAATTGAAATGCATATTAACTTGCAAACTTATGGTTTGCACTATACTGTGCGAGGATTATAAAGTGCATTTCATCCAGCTGTTGCCAAATATTAATTCCTTCCCCTAATGCTGAGAAGACTTAGTGAATGAATCAACAATCAACAAATCATGTTGTAACATATCATCCTTTAGGGATGAAAAGTAAATGTTATGTGGAGATTTCAAACTTGAACATGTATTCTTAGCATTCAAAAATATCCATCTCAATTCTATGGTGGCGCGATTATACATAAATCGCGTTTATAACATTTAATATGGGGAGACTTTTGACTGTAAGTCAACTATAAAATATTATAAATTTTATATTTGGCAAATTATAATAATGCTGCAAGTGAAATACCAGTTTTTCACTTAAATAAAAAATATTATTCTCAATTAATGGAGTAGCAAAGGCATACCTAATGGTCTTGCTACACCATAGGAAATCAAGTATCCCAACTGAAATATAAAACATTAATAAAATTTTCAGATAAGGTTCACTAGCAAGGCACAAATGTCTTTATTTTATATATGAAATTTTGCTCATTATCAATCAATTAAGCAAATAATCTCATAAACCTCGGGTTATGAGTAATCTGACATATGTGACCTCTAGTGGATCTAAATTATAAACATCTAGAAGGTCTGCATGAAGGGTGAGTGGGCCCACAAAGTTTACGCTAAATATTTTCCAAAAATCTTTGGAACACAGTTCCAAATTTAACTAGTGATAATTAGCAATTATTTTGTCTTGAGAATATGCAGCATATGAGAATCATTTAAGTGGATGAATCTTCTAGTTCTCCACACAATTCTCAATATTTTCATCATTATAGGCCAGGATGGTCTGTCCAGCCGTGCCAATCAATACATCACTATGAAACTTCTAGTTTAATATAATTGGTTTTGCACTAATTTTCTAAAATACAAATTAAGACAGAAATTACACAAGTTTGCTCTTTTAGAGATTTCAATAATTATTGAACTTCCAGTTCAATAAAATATATGGGATTTTGTTTTCTTGTTTCATAAGTTTTAATATGAAATCTTCAGGATCTCATATAAACGTTATATATATCATTCTATAAACAATATCATATATATGTATGATATAAAGTCACTTGTGATATTGTTCAGTTTTTTTTCACGAGTACAATAAAATCCTCTATGATAAAATATACGGATCTTTATTAAAATGATCCATGAATATTAATATGAAATCTTCGAGATTTCATCTAAGAGCTTAATCAATTCAAATCATAGAATCATCGGGACTCTATATTCTCATAAAATATTTATGGTAATGTACTTTTCAAAAGTAACATGTACATATAAGGTTTAAATTCATACATCAACTACTCTTTAGGAACAATATCCATGGTTCATTATCAATTTGAGTTATTACTATTCAAGAATAGTAATTAAATGTTCTTCATGAATATATTGGAAATATAATATCTAGCATGATGTTATTCTTCAAGAACAATTAATATTCAGTGGGAATATTATGATATAAGTTGTACTACTTCAGGAGTAACAACTTATTAGATCTAATTTATTATATGTATAATAACAATTTAATACATAAATAAACAAGTGCATTTAATGTAAATTGCGAAACAGAAAATATAATGAAA
The DNA here is from genome assembly GCA_963692815.1 of Nyctanthes arbor-tristis. Taxonomy (NCBI): domain Eukaryota; kingdom Viridiplantae; phylum Streptophyta; class Magnoliopsida; order Lamiales; family Oleaceae; genus Nyctanthes; species Nyctanthes arbor-tristis. Next base: position 7,943 of record CAVNYN010224257.1, read on the forward strand.
TAAAAATAATAGTAGACAAAAGTAAAAAATTATACTTCTTCAGGAACAAATAATAAGATATTCTTCTAGAATTTCAAATATCGCTGTTTCTTCAGGAAACCACAGCACAAAAGTAAATCTTATCTTGCTCTTTAGAAGCAAATTATATTTTGTTAGAATATTTTTACTATGATATAAAGTTACGATTTTCTTTGGTAACACAACAAAATATTTTGCCAATCTAATCTCTGATATTAAAATTACAAACTATGTTTCTTCAGGAAACCACAATTATTAGCACGTCTCAGGGCTTTTGTATGCAATCAAATTCTTTTGGAATATTTAATCAGATGTAATTGTAATTCTTCGAGAACTCTGTGAATTTAAATAAACATATTATATAGAATATCTAATAATTATATCAATTAATTGTGCAAAGATAGATGTAAATAACATTTATTAATATAATAGACATACGATGCATGGTTCTTATAGATATTTAAATAAGACTGTTAGTGCTTATCAATAGATAATGGTTGCCATATTCATATGTATTATGTAATTGTCATCCAAAATCAAATCAAGAAGAAGATCAATTAAAAGAATCCTCTATGATCTCCCTAAGAGCTGCTGGTAAGTGCTTGGTAGGCCAACAGCCTAGTGAACTGGACAGGGCACTCGAAGAAAGGGGGCACACTAAGTAAGTACGATAAATTGGCCCCGCTTCGCTTTCTTAAAAGCAAGGACCACTACGGGAGGTCAAACCAAGGACATATGGAAGTCGGGGCTCATCCCCTGTCAATATTGGATCAAACAATAGGGGCCCGTTAAGAAACGAATGATGGAAGTAATATAGTATGTGATTGCCAGATTTACATTTATTATGTAATTGGCCGCCATATTATGGGAATCTATCAAGAGAAAATTTCATGATCCGTCCATATCATAAATCAAATTATGATTGTAAATATGATATATAAAATTGGAACCTAAAAAGTCCATTAAAATTGAACATTGGCTATCCCTTTATGTATATTTATACGTAATGACATAGATAATAAATTTAATATTTTGATATCCAATCATTTACGTAAAAGAAAACAAAAACATCATCATGTAAATTAAACTAAGCAAATAATTTGGGTTTCAAAACCAAAAATGAAAATCGAATTTGGTCATGGGATAAATCCAACCAAAAGTATAAAGGAAAATGGCTACCAACCAAACTATATGTACATATTCCAGTGGCTGCCAATTGTTAATGATAATACGTGGAGAATGAGAATTATGGCAAATTTGATATAAGCGAAAGGAAAAATAAAATTATATCGTGCTGATAACGTGTTATAAATTAGAATGAAGAATATAGAAAAGTAGATACAGAAAAATAGAGAGAAAACTCAATAAATTGTGTGTATACAATGAGAAGTATAGACGCTTATTTATAGATACAAATCTAGGATTTCAGAGGTATAATGGTAACATATCTAGAGTTTGCAGAGGTAGGATAATCATTTACTAAATATTTAATTATTTACAACATTTTCCATAAAAATACATTTCTAAATCTATTTATAGCTTTAATGAGTTGTGATTTATAACTTTCACAAACGATGTCCATTTTCAACATATAATATACATTTTTGGGTAACTCGACGAGATCGATTGAACAAGTTGCTTTGCTACTGGTAATGACGAATTTTAGGCATTTGAATCCATTTGATATGTTTATTTTTATTTTTCCTATTTTTTTAGCCAACATTTGTGTTTTTGGCCTATTTGTTAGTCCAATATTTTATGAAGTCTGTAAGACTATCAAGACATCCATTTAACTTCAATCTATTACCAATAAATCTCTCTCATTTATTGGGATATTCTTTCTGTACAACGCACGGATGTAATACTAGTGGCATTTAAGCGAGTTTTGCACATCTAGGGTTTAGGGTTTCATTCCTCTCCTCTATATTCCCTTTTTGATGTCCCGAGAGAGAGAGAGAGAGAGAGAGAGAGAGAGAATTTTAAATAATCATCACGTGCCAGAGCCAGAAAAAGTAAAAAGAAAATGCTAAAAAAGAAGAATTGGCTGCTGATTTACTTCCAAATTAAACCTGACTCTTTCTTACAACTTATTTTTCACTATCAAAAAATTCTACCATTCAAGCTCTCACCAACCAAATAATCTCACTTTTTCACATTTCCCTATTATATCTCCACTATTCCATCACACACATTTCAAACAACAATTTCTTTTTTCCTAAAAAAACTGAAATTTTAGCTACAAAGACTCGATAATTTAAAATCTTAAACATATATTCACGTAAATAATTTTGTGTAGCGGTGGAGAAAATAGAGACGAGACTAAAATCGAAAATGAGTTTGACATCAATATTGGCTCGAATGTTATGTATATCTTATCTTGATTTTTGTTCTTTTATGTAATAATGTTTTTGTTTTTGTTTAACTTTTATACATGGCGTATCATCAATAATTAAAATATTGCGTCCTGATATTCTGTACATAAATTCACAGATTGTTGCTATGTATACAATTTGTACCCTTATTTGTTAGAGTAGTTGCATCTGTAGTAGTTCTCAAATTTTACCTATAACATTGAGACAATTTTACAGATTATATGTAATTTGCCAATCGCTATTACTTTTTAACTCCTATTAAAACTTTCGTTGGGATTTTTGATTTGAGGCAATGATTATTTTAAGCTTGTTTGATGCTTTTTATTTATTCTTTTTTTTTGTCAAATTTATAATTTTACCTACCACTAATTTGACATTTGATTTGACAACTGCTTAATTACAACAACATATTTCACATTTTTTTATATTCTCAATACACATTCTACCTTTTTCCTCTTTATAAATTCTACAAATAAAGAGCAAATAAAGAGCTTCAAACAAGCTCTTTCTATTGGTAATTTATATGCTTATTTGCAGTAAAAAAATATATGTAATATGAATGTCCAATCGGAGATTTCAATGAAAAATTTAGTACGAGCTAACAAGTGAGACCAAACTGTAAATTAACATATCGTCGGTAAAATTACATGAAATATTAAAGGTAAAATATTTTTAATTTGTAGCTTTTACTTTTTTCCAATGTATGGGTCTTTTAGAATTATTTCATTTAAGTACTAAACTGACATCAATTGGGTTTTATTAATTACTCATCTTTTTTTTTTTTTTAAAAAAAGTTACAAGGGGGAGATGGGGGGAGGGGAAGGAAATAGGGAGGGATGAGTGTGGTTCGAACCCAAGACCTCTCACCCAAATTGTAAATATCTTAACCACTATACTATTTGTTCAAACCACTTACTAATATTAATTTCAGTCTAAATCATAGAGATGGCAAAAATAATTAATAGAATCGGTTTGAACCAGACAGGGACCACCCGCCTTTACCATGTTTATATTAATTTTTTTTTACAACATATATAAAAATAATTTTGAGAAATAAATAAAAGACGTGAAAAATGATAAAATGAAAAAAAAAATAAATAAATAAAGGGATCTCTTGTAAAGCCACTAGCCAGTTTAATTATGGGGGGTGAAAAAAATACATAAAAAAATATAATTGTCAATTAAGTTTTTCATAATTAAAACAGTTTTTTTCCTATTTTTGAATTTTATAAATAATAAATATATTATAATACAAAATTATGTTTATCTCATACACCACTGTTGTTAGTGTACTGTTGATTATTTGTAAAGACAGCAATTATGTTGCCCCAACTTTGTGTGTATAATAATTTTGCCAAAACTTTTGTAGTTTGATAGAATTTAATTGAGCTTCCCCGTACACTTTATTATTAAGGATTTGATTATGTTTCTCTAAAATCCCTCCCTAATATTTTGTTTAAAAAAAAAAAAAGTGCATAAAAATTTCTGTGCATCATAGGGAGATGTACTAGTTATAATATAAATAGCCAAATCTTATTGGTGAAATTAATATAAAATCAAAAGATTAATTATTATATCAATCCATATTACATGGCTAATAGAATAGGATAAATTTTTATGTACTACAATTTCTACAACTTATTTTACAACTTACGCATGTGGTATTATCTCGTGGAATTTTGCATTTTGATGTTTGTAGATAAATTAATGGATTTCTGCCGTATGTGCAAGTTGTAAAAAAAGTTGTAGAGGGAATAGTACGTATAACATGATACTTTATTTTCTCTTAGAAACATGAAGTTATTTTTGACGAAATCAGAAGAACGCTCAATTACAAATTTTTTTTTCCTTAACAACTTAAAACAAGTACTCTAAACTCAATTCATGAAGGACACAATTATGTTATTCCTTATAATAACAAGCAAGCATAAGATTGGCATAACAGCAGTCATGTAGCTAGCTAGTAAATGAGAGTTCTAAAGATTTTTCGATTTTCCACCGAGGTCGATGACAAACCGATACTTAACATCATTCTTGGAGATATTAGAATTGAAGATGGAGCCAAGATTGGTGATGGTTCTGTGGTGCTGAAACAGGTGCCTGCTAGAACTACTGTTGTGGGAAATCCAGCTAGATTAATTGGGGGAAAGAGAACCCAATCTTGTCCTCCAATTTGATTGGATTCTTTTTTCCCCCAATCAATCTAGATGGATTTCCCACAGCAGTGGTTCTAGCAGGCACCTGTTTCAGCACCACAGAACCAGCACCAATCTTGGCTTCATCTTTAATATAATTCTATTGACTTCCCCAATAATGGTCCCAAGTCCAGTTTCCTTCTCTTTGACTGCGCCAAACAGAAAATTGTTGCTGGGCAGGCAGATTGCTTTTACATTTATAGGGACTTCTTAAGAGTTGGTGGAGTGCTTTGCCGGAGGGTCACGTGGCCCATGTCTTAGTTACTGAACCTTCGAAACCCTAATTAATTAAGGACAATTCGTTTGGCATGTTATGAAGTCCTAGCATGCCACCCATGTGAATTTCTTTTTCCATTCAAAGTACATAAAATTTTCAACTTCTAACAAAAATGGAAGTAAGATAAGTAATTTATAGGCTTGGATTAGGTGAGCTAATTAATTAGTTTCTCACCTTCTTGTCATTTCTCTCTCTCTCTAGATTACTGGTTTTTGTAAACTACCCTTTTGCTTTGAAAATTAAACTACCCTTATTTATTGAGCAATAGCGAAAATTCTCCGTCTGTCCCACTGAGATAGGCAGTTACATGTTTTCACACAAATTAAATAACATATTAAATGTGATTGGATTGTAAACTTTTTTTTCTAATATTCTTCATATTCTGCTCTTAATTACTCTAATTGGCCATAAAATTGTTAAATTACCTTTGAAACTACTCATTTTTTTTCCGTTGGGGTTGAAATGTGTTATATTGTTTGTAATTCTCATTGTTTTAAAAATAATAACGAAATGCTTTAAACAAGTGTATATTATGAATAAAAGAAACAAATTATATATTCTATTCAATAAAGAAATAAGACTATAATTTGGTACTAAAAAAAAATAAAACAAGCAAATTTTAATTAGGCGGATTGAGTAATAATTATTATTAAGTATATTGAATAATATTATTTTGGTAAAAGAACAAATAAATATTTCTAAATTTAGACATGTGGCTTGATTCTTTTCTATACGAAAACTCGATCTAGCTCCATAGAAAACATCATAGTTGAATCACACCAATAATAATAATAATAATAATAATAATAATACCTCCGTATTTAGTCTCATTTTCCTTTTTAAAATGTCCCAACTATATAGTCTCATTTCTATATTAGAGAGTCTAATTTGCATTACTTTACAAATCTATCTCTATTTAATATTTTAATTATAACTATCAAGTTTGAATTCAACTAATTAAATAGAGACAAATTAAGTATACGGATCACAAAAGTTGTCTTTCCAACACATTTTTTCAATCATTGTGAAAAAACAAATGGAACAAATATTGTGATGGAGGTAATAATAATAATAATAATAATAATAATAAAATAAATAAATAAATAAATAAATAAATAAATAAATAAATAAATAAATAAATAAATGAATGAATGAAGTAACACATATGATTAGGAAGGAGTAATACGCTTTTGATTATTTGCATGGCCCGATAAGTAAATTTATAATGATTGTTAATTAAAAAATCTCAGATGCTTTAAAGAGGAGGTTGCTGATTTAGATATGTTTATTACACATAATTTAATGAGCACCAATCATTGGTTTACTATGAGCACCAGGTGGCCAGGGCAGATCTGCGATGAATCAGTTTGGAGGGCTTTGCTAAGAAAAAGGAATATCTCTTGTAGGAAACAAATAAAAAGAGAAATTTTAGGCTATGATAAATCTTACCCCATAGCTTGTATATTAGGCCTATATAATATTTAAATCACTAGTCGCCTACCCATGGGGAAACTAAATGAATAGAAATCTAATAAACAAAGTTGGTTAATCCTTTTTCCCGCCTAAATAATTAAATTTATTGCTAAAGAATTTCTTTTCCCTTTACTGTCACAAGATTCTCACCTGTGCGTTGCACGGGAAGATTATGAATCAAATTATTTAAAAAAATTAAATAACATGAAATTTTGTAATTTTTTTTTGAATGGTTAAATTTTATAAAGTCATGTTACCCAATAAATTTTACTTGAAAATCAATATCAAAATTAAAGAAACCAAATAGATAAAATAAGAAAAATGAGTATAAGAAGATAATTTGCCAAATTCATTCCCATGCACAGCTATATATATTTTTCTTAATTTATTCTCCCACTATTTTCTTAACTCTTAAGTCAGTAGCCTCAATGTCGTTAGTCATATACACACAATTTCCACATTCTTCTTAGCCTCTGAAATTAAATTAGATATAATTAGAAGACCAATTTCGAATAAAATAAATGAGCTCCATATTAGGTATAGTTAAAATAAAATAATTGTTCTTTTTCTCAATGTTCTGGCTGTAAACCCGTTCCGTCACTAAATCCAATTTCAGAACCATAAGTAGGGGAGAAATCCCCCCACCAGCTGATGCAATTTTGTAGCCACATCCTATTCAGTGGACTTGAGCTATAAATTTCTTGTAAAAACTCATGACGATTCAAAGTTTCTTCATTTCCAATGTTAGACAGGAATTCACAGGCTCTAGTCCCGTGCTAAAGTTGGAATTTAATGCAAGAAATTGGAGAAAATTAGTCTGAAAAAGGAAAAAAAATGAAAAAGGTGAAACGGAAAGAGTTCCACCACCAGCAGAAAGTTAAGCCATTAAATTTCTTCTCATATGCCCCCTGCAGTAACTAAAACATTGTCACCAGTAGATAGTCCAAAAGAATTGCATCAATGTCAAGAAATCTAATAACTGAAGTGAAATCAACACATAAAATAAAAAAAATATATGATATAGATAATACCATAAATAAATATTATTAACTGATTCAAAAAGGGGTAAAATGGTCATTATCAGCAATATATAGGGGAATACATATTTGACCAAATTACTGTGATAGCATAATTTCAATAGAGTGTCAACAACTTTCTATTTCAATTAAAGTAGAACACATAACAATGTGCATTTATGAGAAATGGAATGTTATTAAGTAACCTTAGTATGCAAAAAAAACCCGATATACTCGATACCCACGGGTACCCGATCTTATTAAAATGGGAGTACCCGACTAGTAGGGGATGAGATTAAAAAAAAAAAAAAATCAACCCGACTTAACAATGTGTCAGGAAAGGTTATGATAATTTTTACTCGTATCCGGCCCCGTTTAACGTTTTTTTTTTTTTGACAAAAGTATAAAAATATTTACTAAAAATTCTAATGATTTGAAAAGTAAAAAAGATGATAAAACTTATCAAGGAAACTTAGTATTTCAATTGTATTTTTAGCCTCTGTTTGATCCTCTTTAACAAAATACATTATAATCACACCTACCACTGATTTGACAACAACTCATTTATAATCACAAATTTCAAATTTCTATTAAATCTACACCACTCATTTAACTTTTTTATAATTTTTCTTTATAAATCAACTACCATAAATTGAATCAAACTTTAGAATATTATCCATTAAAAAATGAAAATAAAAAAATATAAATACATTTAAATTGACTAATAAATAGGTAATATGAATTACATGTATCGACCTTTCCCTGACCCATCCCTGCTTTAAATGGAGTTGGGAAAAACTTTTTTGATGGATACGTTAACGGGTGTAATATACCCGATCCCGACCTAACCCCTTGTCATTCTTACACCTCAGGAAATTAAATATTTTATTTTCTTTGTGACTATATTGTGACGTGAATTTTATAAACTATGAAACATTAATTAAACCATATTTATTATATATAAAAGAAGTAACGTAATAACTACTAGTTTTAAAAGCATATAAAAAATAATTAAATATTAATGTATCAGCTAAAAAGTAAATAGTACAAATACTTGCTAGCTAAGATATATATTAAAAAAATTTAAATTAAAATAATTAAAGAACTTTGAATATATAGATTAATCCAGCAAAATATTTAAGAAGATAAGATATATCTAGTAAAATATTTAATCAAAATATTTGAAGATAAGAATAGATAAGGATTCTAATTCCTAATTAATTGAAAAAAGTATAGAAATAAATAAGTTGGGAATTAAAATAAGTCTATGTAACTACACACATTACCAAACATAGAACAAAAAGACTTTAAAGTCCACATTTTTCACAGTTTTGGAGGGAAAACTGTGGTACAAAGCTACCACAGACTAATTTGCTTTAATATATATATATATATATATAGATTTCCTAATAACACCAGATTCTTTTCCCAAACCCAAAACAATAAAGATTTAATAAAACTAAAAAAATCTAGCACTGAAGTAATTTTTTCTCAAATATATAATTGCATACTGAAGGGAGGCTTTTCTCCTGTTCTTCTTTTCTTCCTGCACTTCAATCGGTCAGTATCCACCACACAATAGTATACTAGTATACAAAAAGCAATAATTTTTTTCATATATAACTCTTTATTTTTAATATTTACAAGGGGATTGTAGGGGACAGAAACCAAACCCTTGACCAAAGATGTAAGGAACCTATCCAGATGTCAATAAACTACAAAGGCTTGGCTCATATATAACTATTAATAGATCGAGCTTGGGTGTGTAACTATTTAAAGATTTCAACATTTTTATTAGTCTTGAAAAGATTAAATTTCATGATTAATGGTAATCTTAAATTGAGTTTTTTTCATCTTATTTTTGTTTTGCAATTCTTGTGATACTCAATTTTTGTTAATAATCACAAAATAATCCATGTATTGCATGGCCTGGTAATGTTCTTGTATGTGTTTATATATAATACTAGTCACTGTACGTGCGATGCGTGAAACCTGTTTAATTTTTGCCATGTGAGTAGAATTTATAATTTAGAGCAACTAAATTGTATACTTGTTACATATTTAGTTACAAGATTATTAAACACCCCTTAGATCAACGAAATATTCTAACATTGATAGAATAAATATGAAAGAATATAAAATAAAGAAATTGGGGATTAACTACAATTAATCAAGTATTTATAACCACAAAAATTCAAAAGAATGGCACACAAGTTTTCTATGACGTGTTTCTCATACACATCAAGCATGGATTCATGCAATACAGTGGTCTGGTTTGCAGCCACATTCATACATTCACACACTTGTTTCTAGTTCCACATGTGAAAGACAAAAAGATCGTCTCAGAAAAAACTACAAAGAGAACCATAGTACACATGCATGTTGAATTGTACATTTCTAGTTGTACGCCAAATCACAATTACCATGTCTTCTCTTTCTTCCCAACACCATAGCAAAAGAAAGAAAAGCAAACAGAAGGAAAAGAAAAAAATAGAAAAGAATAATATATTCATAATAAAATATATTTGTCCAAAAATTATTTTCGGGTATGCTAAAATACATAGAAGAAAATGAGTATTGAAAGGAAGGTATTTGAAAACATCTAACAACTTGGTTACTCAAATAACAAATTTTGAAACATTCTTATTACAAGTAAATACCTAAGGATGCCAACATAGAGTCTCATATTTGTTAATAAGGTCAGGGACAGCTGCATGCAGTGTCCGACTTGACATAATTGACAAGTCCTGGTCACCGGCAACTTCTGTGTGCCCATGAATCTTAAAGGATCAGCTAGTTCCACAGTTAAATTTCCAATCCAATGAAAAGCACTTGGCAACATGTGAGGAAATGTGAGATTAGATGTTAGATGTCTAAAGCATTTAACTACGTACTATATTTAGTGACGTACTTTGGCAAGCTCATAGTGAAGGGTTGAAGTCTACTCTTTCTATTGTTTCTCGTAACGTATCTGCACAATATATTTTACCATATGATTCCTGTTACACTCTAAAACAAATACTACACATAAAAAGATATTGAACATTAATGAACAAACATTACCTCAAAAATATTTTTGAGCATCCGTAATAATATAATAAGGATGTAGTTTAAGATACTCTGCTAAGAATTTAAATTGGCAAAACTTAAATTTGAAGGTCAAGTCTCCTTTCCAGTCCTAAAAAAAGTGATTCAACAGAGTGCATATCTGTTTTTGGAGAATGTTTTCTAGCGTATGGGATGAGTATCTTAATCATTTATGACACTATATTGCTACAATAGCATATTAAATATTTGATAACTATCGCTAAAAAATCTAGGTTCAATAAGGCATTTTGAATGAAAATGATGTCCCACCATATATCTGGCGAGATTATGTAACTTGATCATAATCACTATACATAGATATTAAGGAATATGCGTGAAATAAATGACTATATGAATACCAGTAACGTACGAATAAAGATTTTTCTAGGCAAAATTGCCAAGGAACATGGAGAAATGCAGCAGGCCAAAGATAATGTAAACATCATCAAAGAGATATCCTAGTTTAACGCCTATGATCTAAATGCTTCAAAGAACAGAAGATGAATTACAATCCTGAAATTTTACATTAACAAAATTCCATGAGCTAAACTAATTCCAGAGTAGGGTGTATAGAGTTCAGATATAAAATTTTCAAGGCAACAATTCAATTCATGTAGCAACATGAATCTGAGTTGCACTTGCCATAACGTAACTTCAGTTGTCAGAGATACAAAATTGTTCTAGCAACTAAATTTCAAATGAGATATTAAAAAGAGCTAGATGTGGGGATTCCAGTTTCTGCAAGCATATAAAAGAAAAGAGATGGTACATTTTAGCAATTATTGCTAATTACACTGTGATGAACTAAGTGAATTAATAACTACAACACATTGCACAAATAACAATCAATTTTCATATAATGATGATAATTGGAAAAAAATTTAAAAATTAATCACTTTAATGACTAATGGAAGGCATGTGTTTGTTCTCCCATTACACTACTACAGAAAGAGAGAAAAAATACTGCATACGCGTCAGTTTCCCGCGTCGGTTTCTTGGACGAACGACGCCTTAACAAAACACGGTGGCAAACTTGTAAATAAGGATATACTTTTTGCGTCGGCTCTTAATAAAGAACCGATGCCAATACTCACGTAAAACATTGGGCATCGCTTTCCAGGTGGAAACCAACGCCCAAACTGTAAAGGGACCGACGCCCAACGACGCCTATGCAGTTGTCTTTTTAACTCGCGAACCCAGACGAATTTTGAACCAGAAGAGCATTTCTGCGTGCAAGACTCCATCCGAAATTTCAAGAAAATATCACTCTTAAATCACACTTTGAAATTTACTTCCAATATTTCAAGCCCTAACTCTCTTGATCTACATCCAACCACCTCCATCTGAGTGGCGGTGGCAGCGGCGAGCGGCGAGCTTCAAAAGATATTACATTTCTTGTACAAGTTAAGGCTCTATTTCTTGGTCTATATTACATAGTATTTCCATCTTCACCTTAATTTTTGCAAAATCTCATATAAACTAAAATTTTGGTACAGATTTGGGCGGCAGCAGACCGCGGCGGGCGGTGGCAAACTTCATTATATATTTTTTCTCAACATCTTCTAAAGTAATTTCTTGTCCATTACTTAGTTAGTTAAGAGATTTATTTTGGATTTAGAAATTATGATTTTTGGGGTTTTTTGTGAAATTTGGTAAAGATTGGTATATATTTATATATTGTTGAGGCTATTTTTTGTTACATATGATTTTTGATAATTTAGTAAATTATGATTTTTCGTTAAATATATTTTTTGTTATACATTGTAATGAGAAAATTAGTTTCATTGTGTGAAGAGATATTTATTTTAGATTTAGAAATTATGATTTTTAGGCTTTTTGTGAAATTTGGTAAAGATAGGTATATATTTGTATATGTATACGTTGTTAATTATATTTCTTGTTATATATGATTTTTTGTTAATTGGTGAAATTATGATTTTTTGCTAATTTGTTAAATTATGATGTTTTGTTAAATGTATTTTTTGGCATACATTTTTATATACGTATATAAGTCTATATTTTTGTTAAATCTATATGTATACATTGAAATGAGAAAAATTGATTTTAGTGTATGAAGAAATATTTATTTTGGACTTAGAAATTTTGATTTTTAGGATTTTTGCTAAATTTGGTAAAAATTTGTATGCTTGTATACATTGTTTAGTAGTATTTTATACAGGATTTAATATTATTGCTCCGAACTAAAATGGTAATAGGAATACATAAGTAATTAGTAAGTATTGAAATTTAAATAAAGGAAAGGAATCAAATAATTTAAAAAGTATTTGATTAAGTTTATGAAGTCAATAGAGTAACGTAGAAAGATTGTGTCATGACCCGTAATACTTTAAGGAGGGCAAATACTAATGTAATAGTTATTTGATTAAATTTCAATATTGTAAAGTTGCCGAGAAGTTTTGGTGGACAAATTAAAAAATTAAAATTAAATAATGTAATTATTCTGTGATTAAATTTGTGATGCAAATGAATATGTAAAATTAGCACATATTGATGAACAAATAAATTTAATAATAATAAAATAATGAAAAGCAATTTGATTAATTGTGTGATGAGAAAGAATATGTAATTAACAAGTATTGTTGGTCAAATAAATTACCGAAATAAAATAACATATCAATTTATTTGATAAGTACAAAAAAATTACTGGCTTTCAATATCTCGACATAGGTCGTGAGATATATATGGATCAAAATTGGATGTATGGGAGACGTACCACATTAGAATATTTGGAAGGGACTGAAGAGTTTATTAAATTTGCTAAGGATAATAGAAAAAGGAAACGGAAAGAGCTGATAGTATGTCCCTGTCGCGATTGTAAGAATGTGCAAAAGGTTATGCTGCTGAGGAGGCTATTGAATTTTGTACAGATTAACTAGATGGTGTTGAAGCTGTTGGTATTCCTAAATCGCGGCATGAAGGGAGACTTGGAGGTAAAGGAATGATTGGATTCAAATCAATCGTGCCCATGGCTGAAATGCTAGATAAAGCACACCTCATTGTCTTGCAGCACCTTACTGTAGTTCACCCATATTTAGACGAGCACACTTCAATGATAAGGCTTCAATATCCTTCGAAATGTGAGATGTGGCTGACCAACGAACATAATCGTATATTTATGACATGGTTCAGAGAGAGTGCTCCACCAGTTGTCCCACACGCTGACGGTGATTACAGAAACAATAAAATAGTTGGCGTACGACCCTGGGGTAGATTTTTCTTCTTACGAGGGCTATGATATTAATGGGTACATATTTTACACTAAACATCAGGACGATAACAGCACGATGTAGAATAGTAGAGTGACGTTAGTAGCTCTTTCATCAGAATATTCTAGTCTCAATCATGGGAGGCCAGTTGGTGCAGCAAAGTCGTATTATGGCATCATTGAAGAAATTTGTGAGCTTGACTAACTATATGGTTCTGAAGGTGCCTCTTTTTCGTTGTAAGTGGGTTGAAAACCGTCGTGGTGTTCGAGTTGACGAATTAGGTTTCACTCTGGTAGACTTTAGTTGGCTAGGCTATCTTGATGAACCTTTCATACTTGTATCATAGGCAAAACAAGTCTTCTACATTGTTGATCCCGTTGGGCCTAAGTGGTCAGTCGTCTTTCATGGCAAAAGAAATATAGTTGGTATTGATGATGTGGTCAACGAAGAACAAAATGATCAATTTGACGAAACCCCTCCATTCTCTGTTGGTATACAACATATACCTACAAGGGATGATAACATAGACACAAATTGCATGTGTTCGGATCATGAGGAAGGCTAGTGGGTTGACCATCGCTCATGATCGCATCTAATCTTGTAAGATCATTTACATTTTGTGTTATAAATGCCTTGCTAATTATCTTGTTTGTGGCTAGTATCTTGTTGTTGTACTTGTAGCTTTGTTAGTTACACTAACATTTTTCTTGTTTACATTGTGTCTATATGCAAGTATTGTGAGCGCTTTTTGATGTCTGGGAGTTCAGGTACAACAGATGAGGAGGCTAGCAGCAAAAAGAAGTGGACAAGAGGACCATCAACTTGTAAGAAAAAGAAGAAGCAGGCCGTAGCGGTTGAATTGGATGAGCTTGGGTAGCCTGTCGGGCCATTTGCTTCAGAGTTTGGCAGGCACGTGGAGTGTGGTTCGAATACATGTGCACGTAAACTAAGTTGAGCCATCCCTTAAGGATCTCATATGGGAAGATGTCAAGGTATTGAGTGATTTTACATGGTTCAATTTGATACCGATAATGGGTGATCTTACCAATAACATTGTTCAATATTCTTCTTGTGTAGAAAATGTTCAATCTCGAGAATGATAATTTGAAGTGTGCTGCATTGAGTGAAGCTGCGAGGAGATTGAAAGACTTCAAGAATAAGCTTGTACAAAAGTTCATCAACAAGAAGCACCCTGAATATGATTCTCCATATGATCTTTATAAAGGATCATCTCGCTAGCTCAGTGGAAGCAATTCACAGAAGATCGTACTACTCTGGAGTTCTTGGTACTGTGTAAAATAAACTTTATATTACTGTCTCAACACTTGGTAAAAACTAAACCAATTGGTAAATTAACTTTCAAGAGAAAAGCAGGAAAGCGAGAGAAAATCAAATGCAAAATGAGCATCCTCACTATTTAGCCTCCGCTGGTTATGCTCGTAGGAGGGCGGACTGGGCCGTTGCAGTCCCCTTGTCTTCTTCCTCATCCTGTGGGTTGGTTAACTTGACGCTTTAGATCGAGGATCGCAGTCTATACTAGGCTCGGGCAAGGATGTGAAGGGTCCTGATGGAAATTATCATATGCCGAATGATAAAACGAAGGCGGTTGTTGAGAAAATTGTAAGTACACATTAATAATTAATTTTCTCTTTAC
The DNA here is from genome assembly GCA_963692815.1 of Nyctanthes arbor-tristis. Taxonomy (NCBI): domain Eukaryota; kingdom Viridiplantae; phylum Streptophyta; class Magnoliopsida; order Lamiales; family Oleaceae; genus Nyctanthes; species Nyctanthes arbor-tristis. The sequence goes on from CAVNYN010224257.1 coordinate 23,262, forward strand.
TTAATTTACCTTCCTTTTGGTAACATGTATAATATTTGCGTTTCTGGGTTGAAACAGATACATTTGCACAAGGAGGCCAGCCAAGGCACGTTTGTCCCAAAGAGACAGCGGGATATATTAATGGTGGCGCTCGGTAAGAAGGAGCACTCTGGCCGAGTGAGGGGCTACGGTGGATACGTCAGTGTGAGAGACATTTACATACACCCTAATGAGATAAGGAGACGAATGAGTGGGGTCGTGTCGTTGGAGGATTTTCGACGGGTCATCACATCAGAGGTAGAGGCCAACATAACAGAGAGGGTCTGGAGGGAGACCATGACCCAGATGCAGACTCAGTTTGATATGATGCAATCGCAGCTAGCCTCTATCTTCCAACAATATGGCATTGAAGTACCCTCCCAATTTCACAATGTAGAAATACATACTGCGACGACTCCTTCAGTCAGGCCAACGACTCATAATACCCGCCAGTCGGCTGATCCCCCGCCAGATCTTGACATTCAGGTATTCATAGTGTTTCGTTATGATGATGTTGAATGCATTGAATTTATTCCAATACTTACATCTAACATTATTTTGTTCATTTGTATAGAATATCCAAAGAAGCCGATCCCCTTGTCGCATCACCCTTAATTACGATAGCGTTACTAAAATTGTGGCAGTGGGCATGGTCTACTCTTTCCAAGCTATTGTGGTGGTGCACGGTGCACAGTTATTGGCCGGTCACTACAAAGTCTCAATTGACCGTGTATATGAAGATGGGGTAATTATCTTCTTCCAGTGCCAAATTCATACGCCCAGTGGTTGGTGGATCCGGGTGATGGTGGTTACACTCAGTGGCCCACACATTTAGTGATGTTAGGCGAGGTAATTAATTGAACTTAGAGAATAAGTTTTTCTGGATTTTGGATTCATAATTAATATTGCTTTCAATGATTTTCACTGCAAGAACCGTTACCCAAGCAAGCAGCATCCAAGGGAAAAGATAAACAGCCTGCGAGTTTTGAAGTTTCTTCGGCTTGCCCTAATTTTGTTGACGATGCAACATTGGTTTCCCTGACTCCCAAACTCAAAACGTTGCATGATCTGATTGGTAAACTGCCCTTCTCTACGGATTTCTTTGAGGTGCCGGACGGTAGAGATGTGTTTCTCTAACACGACAAAGTGGACCACAAAATTACTATTTCCGTCACCGATATAGCCAACTTGCTGAATATGTACTGGCTGAACGCACCTATTTTGCAAGTTTGGGAAATGTAAGACTTCCTCTATCACAATTAAGTATATAAAATAATTTTTAATTTGACATTTCATGTTTGGTACAATGTATTTTAGGTACCTACACTATTTATGCAAGCAATTCGGGGTTCAAAATATCGCGTTTCTTTGTCCATCGCCGGTCGGGGCTATTAATTATGAAGCAACTCAACAGTCGAGCTATGAGTACATGCTCCACGCGATGGGAGAAATGATAGATAAAAAGTACATTCTAGCACCGTATTTTGTGAGGTAAACTTGTTGCAGCTAATCATTTGTTGTTTTTCCTTGGCTTAATTTAAGTTATTTGTTGCTAAATATTCAAAGTTACATTCTTATTACATATTCTAGAAACCACTGGATGCTGCTGGTGCTACGCCTATCACGCAATATGGTGTAGTTCTTTGACTCTATGGAGGATAACAATTGTGACATGCCTATCAAGCCGCAATTGACTATGTAAGCAATCATCAGTATCTATTGTATATTATTCTTTTTTTGTTTTAACTTGTTTAACTTACATGTGTGTGTGTGTCTGTTATAACTTTGGGTGCTTAAAACTTTGTGGGCGTCAAGGAAAATATTGAAGAAAAGTTTCATGTGGAAAACAATCAAGGTATGAAAAATATCTTCTAAATGTTACAATGACTATTGAAGTTCCAAATTTTAGTGATTTAATTACTAATATTTATTTTAAACTCAATCGAAATTTTAATGCGCTCAGTAACCCGGATCTGATGAGTGTGGTTATTGTGTGATAAGAAATATATACGAGATAGTCACCTTATATTCTGGTACCCAAGAATATCTTGATACGGTATAAATATTTATTGAATACCAAGAATTATCTACTCAAAATGGTATTTATTTTATTGAAAAAGTATAATTAAATTTCTTTTCCTTCGTTGTAGGCATATGAAACTGGATCATATATTCAAGCGAATATAGATGAGGTACGGAAATTATAGGCCGAGTACTTTCTCCAAAATTGTACTTGATTTTTTTGTTTTAACTATTTATTGTAGTTAGATTTTTACAAAGATGGTGATGATTAGAGAGTATACTATATAATATTTACCGATTTTTGTACAAGTGTCATTTATATGCAATGGTTAGTTTTATTTTAATGCAATGATTTATTTACGTTAGTTTATTTTATAGTAGTAGTTATAGTTCATTTATATCAAGTTAGTGATAATTGCTTTAAAGTATATGTAAATTGTTGGTGTTGGTGCTGGGTGGTTTTGGCTAGTTGTGGAATTTGTTGTTTTGGGGTTACAGGAAAATTGGCAGAATTTGATCATTCACAATTTATATTAAAAAATAATTATTTTACGTCATTTCTTCTGCAACAACCGACGCCTAAGTTATATTAAAATTAAAAAAAAAATATATATATATATATATAATATCACTTTAGGTGTTGGTTGTTATACAACAACCGACGCCTAAACTGGTAATAAAATTAAAAAATATATATTATCACATTAGGCGTCGGTTGTATGTAACAGCCGACGCCTAAGGTATAACTTACTGTGTCAATTTTTAAATAACAATCGACGCCTATATTACATTTAGGCGTCGACTAAAAACCGACGCATATACTCTTAGTATCAGCGTCGGTAACATATCGTCAACGACGTAACCAACGCCTATTACAGTTTATGACCAACACATTTTTAGCTTTTCGATGGTAGTGTTTTTTTCATCCTAATAACTAAAAATATTACCATGTTGAGGTCATTACAAGTAATAACTCTCTAAGATTTAGTAAAAACTTAAAAGTGCTCTGCAGAAGACTAATTTTTGCAAACAGGAAAAGATCCAAGAAATAATTAACAATTGAATCTAGTTTACTACAAATCTTAAATAATGCTAGTTCTATTTTGACACATCCGAAGCTTTTGATTTTAAGTTAAAAAATCTATTAAGTCCTAGTAGAAATTAAGTGGAAATGAGTACCTGGGCTAAGATGCCTTTGTGTGTTTTCAGTTTACCTTTTGTACCACTGGTATATATGATCAATGCTGGATCATCGCCTATATTTAAACATTTAGTCAAAGCTAGGTCATGCAACATATAATATCATGTAAAATCAAAATGCAAAAGACCATTTATGTGCATGGAGACTTCAATACCTTGAAAAGAGTAATCACCATCTGTTTCTCCATTTCTCATGCCATTATGCTTCGTAGAGCCTGAATATATATGTACTTGAAACGTGAGGAATTAGAGATCTCATGCCATCATGCTTCGTAGAGCCTGAATATATATGTACTTGAACGTGAGGAATTAGAGACAATGGAGCATCAGTTTTAGCTGAAATAGTTTCCATAAGTTGTTGATGATATTCAGTACTCAGAATCATGGCTATATCCTAAATGTAAATTGATAGAAAAGCTTCGATTATTGGATGCAAATGAACAATCATATCACTATATATATGACGGTGGTAGTTGTCTGAACAAAAGAACGTGGGAGAGTATAAACAGCAAGCATTGGTTGCTAGTAAAAATAGATCTAAATGACAGATTCTTAAGAGCTTTAGGAGTTTAGGTTTTAGATCAATACAATTTGTTTTACAATTTATAGCCATTAACAGAATCAGTACCGGAACTTCCTTTGCCAGCCTTATAATATGTGAATTGCTAAACTACAAAAAGGTGGTCTTAATAGACCTGAACTAACAGCAGATGAGATGATGAGATACAGGATTTAAGGAACAAACCGAGTCATTCATCACATGCAGTAGCTCAGCTTCCGGGTAGCTGAGTGCAAAAGGGACTGCAACACCCCCATTGAACCAAGTTCCAAGAACTCCAGCAACAAATTCAGCCAAAGGTTTAGCAACAATTCCTATTCTTGACCCACCAAGATGTTTATTTTCTATGAATCCATCAGTCTGCAAAGAAGTTTTTATTTGTGTTCTGTTACACTTTGAAAATAGATTTGAGCTAGAAAATTGAAAAGGAAAAAGAAAAATTTGTCCTCCCAAAATGCTTATTAGTAATGAATACAAGGGAAACTTTAGTAATCTAATTTATCTCCAAAACAAATGAAAAGCAGTTGAACTTTTCAAAATACCATGCACATCGGTGCCCTAAAATAAATTAGGTGAGGAGGAATTATTACACACCTAAATGAAGGCTTGAAAGGATATTCAGCAGGCAACTGGATCCTTCCATGGTATATTCCTCCCTCAAACACGTGGCGGGAAATAGGGACTAAGAAGTTGCAAGCTTGAGTTCTACATTGAGGTACATCAAAAGTTCTCCTTATGAAAATCAACAAAATAAGTTTCAAGAACTTCACTCTAAATCAGCTCAAAAGTCCAGACAATTCAATATGAAAAACCAGCAAAAGTCACTGATTCAAGAGAAACTACCTTTCCATTGGAAGAACTGGGTTTTGAGGTTGATTAGACAGTAATAACAACAACACACAATAAAGCAACCTCACTATAATTTTGCCACAGCCTTCCAAAACTCAAACCAGTTAGGAGAAAAACAAATATTTAACTAATTAACACACCCAAAAAAAAAAAAAAATTATCAGCAACATCTTTAATTTCTACTGAATTGTTGGAGAAAACCAAACTACATTAATCAAACAATTATATCGCAGAAAATGATACTACATTCTCAAAGAGACTTGGTAAGATATCTTGATGTAACATATACAGGAGATCAAAAATTTTGAAAAAGTGGATCCGTTTTAGCAAAAAATTCTATGGGAAAATGGGCTCACATTTGGAACTTGGAAGTAAATATGAGAGCTGAAATAGACCAACATCCAGATCAATTAGGACTAATAAAATCTAGATCAACAAAAAAATGATGGAAAAATACCACCTAAGATTTGATACGATGTCCTATTTACAAAATGGAGCAACCGACAATGAAGCAACACAGTAGTCCAAGCAAAAATTGAAAAATTGAAGATAAAAAATGAAGTTAAAGGATATTAAATGAGAAAAAAATCACTATCATAGGTTATAGGAGAACATAAGCGAAACCTAATAGGTATAACGAGGACATCAGCTGGACTCTTCAGAGACTGTTCCTTCTGGAAAGGAAGTTCAATTATGTCTATATACTATGGTAGTTTAGTTAGAAAACTTCACAATTCTAAACAAAATCACAAAAACATATATAGACGAAATGTGCGACTAAATACTCATTGATAGCCAGTATCTGACCCTCACTCTTCCTCGCCTTTTCAAGCTTCCTCCAAAAATACCTTCATATGCAGCCAAAAATCTCAATCCCTATAATTCAATTAAATACATAATAACTACTTATACACATAGAAGAAGATTGGATCTTACCAGAACTTGGAATCAGCATGAAATTCATCGGTGGCCCATACTTTCATCCGATAGATTTTTGGATGCTCTCGGGTCTCCATTGGTAAAACTCTATCCACTACCTGGTAATGATAAAACCAAACCATGTACAACACATAAAGCAAATTAAACCCAATATGTTGATTAAACAAACAAAACATCACAAATAAATAAAAAACATGGAATTTCAAACAATAAGAACGGAAAAAATAAATATAGAACATGGAATTTTAGACAATAAGAATGGAGATCAATAGCAATGCCAATTCAAAAAATTTCAAAAATCTACAGCCCCAATTCAAAAATTTCAAGAAGATGAAGGACGTAAAGGAAGATAGGGTTTGAATTTGCATAAGAGAAGAGACCCCCAATCCGTTACCTAAAGAGAGAAACACTACACATTTGCCAAATCACATACTTCTGTTGCCTTGCAGAAGACCCCCATGGGGAGAGAAAGAGAGGGGAAAAAAAGGATTAAGACCAAAACTACATCGTTTTGGTCGAAATTTTGGCAACTTCAATTGCATTTTTACTGATTCACTCTTTTATATATGTCAGATTAGATTAGATTAGATGAGATAGGAGAGTTGTTTGGCAAATTAACTCAATTGTCGGGCACAATAACACAAATTTTCTCACCCATAATTTCAGTGATCTCACTACTTATGATGTTACACCTCTTCCTTTTACATTTTATTTTTTTCCTTTTTTTTTGGTTGAAAAAACCTTCCTTTTACATTTTAGGATCCGGTTTCAACAGCCTTTCCCATTCCTTATATAGAGTTCTACCGTCCCATTCTGGTGCCATATATATGGTACTACATGGTCATGTGGTATCGTAGTGTGTCATATGTATGCCGCTAGATCAATTTCAAGGATTCTACATCCTTTTCCTTTTTCCTATCCATAAATTGAGAAGCAATCAAGAGATAATCTTCTATTCCTATCCACAATTTTCCATAATTATCTTAACGTTTCCACCGCATCCACAATTCCACCACATTAACAGGGATTTACAAGATTTGCTATTATTGTCCTACTTCTTCCACTATCATGCATCGAACATTCTTTTTGCACATTTTTGAGACTACTATGACTTTAAATTGTTAACTCATTAACTAATAATTAAGGGTCGGTTTGAATTGATTTATAATTAGTTTCATTTATAAATAAAAGTGAAGATTGTATTTTTATGACACATGTAAATAACTAAATTTATCACATGATGTTGATGGGATGATTAATTCAAATCATTTCAAGATGTCAATTGTAGTACTTGTCACGTGTCCAATAAAGTATAATGATTGCTCTTATTTATAATTGACACAAATTATAAATCATTCCAAACAGACCCTAAGTTTTTACATTACATATAATCTTATTGCTTATTAATATCTTATTTATGTTTACAGAATTTTTTAACTGGGAAGAGTGGGGGTCTAGAGCTTTTAAGGCAAAAAGTACAATGATAAGTCTATGCCTTGTATTGGCAGGCAATGACGAAGTGATCTTGCTTTAGGAATATGTACTTCATCGCTTTTTTCATGCTACTCATACTACAGAGGTGATTTCTGATTAATGTTTTGCGATAGGTGTTCTCAAGACTTGGTATTCAATCACTATGATTTCTGTAAATATATACTTTCATGTAACAGGCACTGTAACTTTTGTTACTCTTTGTTTCTTTCATAGAATTGCTACATCAACTAGCTAAAACACTGATCTTTTAGACAAGTGTGTACATGCATTTTGCTCGAATTTGTCTTCCCGCAGTCCACTACTGAATTATCCTTTGGAATGTATTATTACTTGTTTCCGGTTTCAAAAATAAATAAATAAGAAAGAAAGGAAAAAAAAAACTACCAGCTAGAGTTTTAGATTACAAGATATGAATGAGTATGTTTGGATACATCCAAAACAAAGTTGTATTATTTAAGCACTATAAAATCTTTCTTTTCAAGTTAACATATCTTTGTAACTAAATTATTATGTAAATGTGATAGTAACTAAATTTTCAATTTTCTTTCAAAAATAAATAAATAAATTTTCAATTCATCATGGATGAATATTACAATTTTTGGAAAATGTTCTTCCCCTGAAACTAGTATAGTTCTCAACTAATGCAAATTGTGCAATGTTTCTTATTTATTAGGGCAAATGTTCTAATTAATATTTGTTCATTTATTTTTTTTCAAAATCTGACAAGTACATTTACACTACATTTTATATATGGAATTTTTTTAGAGCTGCATGGGTGGAAATCTAGTTCAATATTAAATATAAACTTTGAATGATGAATCAAAATATAATCTTATGAAAAGAATATACAAAATACAATTATAATAAGATTGGTCTTTTAAATTGATTTTTAGTACTTTAAAACCAGTAAAAGATTTCTATACAAAGTTTACAATTTAGTATACAAATTTAATTATGTAATACGATACACCCCAATAAAGTTTGAAAATACTTTATCCAACCTTTAAAATTTCTAAATAAATCAGCCTATGTGTCAAACTAATTTGCCTTATTTATTTGTACTAATCAAAACAAATAACTAACGCAATTATGCGAAGTTGATTAAAAATGTAAAACCCAGTTATAGAAAATATTAAAACAGGATAGTGTCACACTCTTATGACGTTCACGAACAAAATAAATTATATTTATCATCAAAATAAAAAAAGTAATGAGGGCGATACGTAAAATTAAAATCAAATTTTCAAATTATCATGGGAACTTTTAGTGCAAAACACAAAATGAGGTAAACGATTATATAAAAAGTTAAGAAATTTTGGAATGTCAAAATAAAATCCATTTTATAAATTGCCCTAAGATGCTATGTTAATTTTTTTATCTTGTTAACCTTCGACAAATATAACTCATCCAAGGGCACTACTTAAAACCAAGATCATAGACATAATAGAACCTTGTATTATATTAACGGCTTTATTCCATTAATTAAACTGTGGCACAGCATCTTTGATATAAAAAATAATAAGCATTCATGCCAATTGTGTCGCCGCATTTTTATTTTATATATCAGAAGAAGGAAACTTTGAATCCTTTTCCTGCTTTTTGGCAATCATTTTGGTGCAATTAAATGTACAAACCGTATTTCGAGATTAAATAGGTATTGAATGCAGAGATATGGAATTGAATTGCATCAAATAGGAATAAGTACATTTAGACCCCCAATTATAACATTCAAATTTTAGATAAAAGAGAAAATTATGGAGAAAATCACATTTTTCTTATTTAGCACTAAGAGAGGGTTTGATCTTTGTCGAAAGAAACCGGTTTATATTGATGCAAGTCGAGTGTGACGCATTAGGGGTCGTCCAAAGACCTACAAATATTTTTTGTGGAGAAAGGTCGATATTTGTAGGCTAAAACTCTTCTAGACAAATGTATTTTGTCGACAAGTTTGTTGCGCAAAAACTGTGGGGAAAGAGTTTTGACGACAAAATCGAACACTTTTGTGTCGATCAAATTCTGTTGCAACAAATACATTCGTTGACAAAAGCTATTTTTGCTTACAAAGTACTTTTGTGGTCTTAGCGTAGAAGAATTTGTCGCCTAAACTGTATTTCTCCCTACAAATATTCTTTTGTGCCGGAAGAATATTTCCAGGCTAAATTTTGTCCCCACAATCAAACCCCGTTTCGAGCATGGCTAGTTTTGTAGACTAAATGCAGTTTCTCCAAACAAATAAATGTTTGTAGGGAATATATCTTTTATGTGTTGATTCAAACTAATATAATCATCACAAATTGAAATACTTTAAACAAGATTTAATGACAAAAGAATAATATTGACTTTAAATAGTTGTACTGGTACTTATAAAAACTGTTAAATGATGTTCATCTGGAATTGAAAGAATTTCCAAAGAAAGATTATGCATTTACGTGGTATACCATGGTAAATTTTGTATTCTATTCATTCTCGCTAAAGCTATCCTCATCTAAATGGTCGTTTTTGTCTGCAATGGCTTCATCTTCTAGATTTTTGTTGTCCTCCAATGGTAGTGTAGACGATGGTAGAACAAAGCCAAGAAGATGCTTATAAAGGGGCTCCAAGGAATGATATCAAAACTCTAATGTTGAACTTAATTGTTGCCTCATAGCCTTCAACCAATATTGCAATCTTTGTTCTATCTCTACCAGAGTCGTCGTCAGTTGTCCGCCAAAAATGAACTGAAAAATTAAATTTACGTGTCAATATAAGAGTACAGAACAAATTACAAATTAAACGAGATTCCTGGTATACCTCTAATTGGAGCACTATCCATCAGCTCAAATTTCAGGAATGTCTCCACCTCAGTGTGAGTGTTCACACCTGAACCCATTGATTCTTGATGTCTGATCTCAAGATCCATATCTTTCTGCTTCACAAATAGAAGCATCTCAATTTGCAAACACCCATAATTTGTGTATGTTCTATTTGAGAAAAATTTTTCACAAATAGAACATCTCAATTTTCTGCTTCTTCTACCAAAACAAGGGGTTTGAGCAAATATATATTTTTTAAAGTCTATGTTATCTATTTAACAAGATATGTGTCTAACAGTCATCTATCTTACGATCTATGTTATGTGTGTGATAAGGTATTGTTTGTTGGTAACAGTATATGTTATCTGTGTTACAATCTACATTACGACGCGTGACTAAGGGCCTAACCCTTACCGGGATCACCGGGGTTCGAATCCCCACAACCCCCATCCCCCATCCCCTTTGTAAAAAAAAAAAAAAAAAAAAGGAGCTTAGGCCGAGTTAACCCAGCTGATATTGAACCTGAAAAACTGAAACAGTTTGGATTTTTCAGAAAAAAATTGAAAGCGGAACTCAAAAATGAGTGGTTTTTCGTTTCGATTTTTGGTTTTAAGTCTAAAACCAAAAATCAAATCGAAAACCTATCACTTATATTAAAATTTAGTTTTAACCCTACTTTTTTAATAATTTAGTACAACATTTAATAGTTTAGTTACTATTTTTTTAGCTTTAGCATTGTTTTTTGCAATTTTATTACCTATATTTAGTTTTAATATTTTTCCCTATTAATTTTTTTAATTTTATATTTAGAAAAGTGCAACTTTATTAAATACAAAAACTAAAAAGAAACCAAAACCTAATAAAACTGAAGCTGTTCGTTGTTTTAACTAACCGAAATCGCAAAACGAATGCCCATGCCTAATGTTACTTGTGTGATAAGGTACTTTATGTTTGTACAATACATGTTATTTGTGTTACAATCTGTATTATGTGTGTAATAAGGTACATTATGTGTTTAATACTTTTATGTTTTTTTAACAAAGAATTTTTCTAAACCTATGTTATTCGTGTAACAATGTTTGTTAGCCAGTTAACAATGTATGTCATGTGTAGCAATATATCTTATATGTGTTACAATCTATGTTACAATTCTATATATATATCTAATTGGAGCTTAATAGAATAAATTGGAACGTAATGGATATTCATTATATTGTCTTTGTAGATTAGAAGTGAGGAGAATGAATACTGAAGATAAAAGTTATGTGATAATAAATAGTATTGAAATGAAAAAACTCAAGCATGTCTCATGGAACTCAATTCATAGGGTGTAGTCAACTGGGCAAATGGATAGCGCATACTAGCGAATTGGGGTAATAGGATATTAGTATTTAGTGAAAATCTTCAAGCGCTTCTAGGAGGTTTTGTTACAAAACCTCCTATCTCATATGGCACGCATTGAAATACGTCACGTGTATTTCAAATCCATGTGACGTGCATCAATACAAGCCATATTGGGTAGGAGGTTTTGTAATAAAATCTCTACGAAGTGCTTGAACATTACCGTAGTATTTAGTGCTTTTCAAAATTGTGGAATAAGCATATAAAAATAAAAATAATTAATCATTTATCTAAATTTAATTTTAAAAATTATTATCGTAATCGAAATAAATTTCTAATAATTTTTTAGAAATTTTTTCTAATAATTTTTATTGGAAAATTTTAATTTTTTTTATTTTTTCTGAATGGTTTGCTATCAAAAGTTGAAACCTAATCCAACCTATTTTTGACTAGTCCAATTTGGATCAAAACCATTTCATTGACGAGTCCAGTGTGGCACCAAAGCGCCGGTTTCCAAAAAATAATTTCAATTTGATTTTTCGGTTTCATGGGTTTTTCTTATAGCCCTGATCTTTCCATATCATGAAATGGAGACAGAAATTGGGCATGGGAGATGATCTAGCTCGCATACAATACATGCTGATAACATGATATATTTGGACCCATCTTTTCATAATAAATTCGTAATCCATTGAAGAGAAGACTTAATTCCAATCATTACTGAATAATAATCCTTAAATATAGAAGTCACAATTGGAACCATCCAGACATGAAAAACAGTGAGAACGATAGCACAGACATCACTAATCTTATTGCTAAAGCCTCATAATAGATTGGCAGAAGAAGTTGGAAGGTGAAAAGGAGACGCAATCGGCATCAGGGAAGTCTTTGATCCGGTATCCGCAACCTTTTCACATCGCTCGCAGGGACATATATGTCATTTACATTGCCGCCGCGTAAAGTGGCAGACTGTCCATGAACCTGAACAAAATTACAATACCAAAAACAGTTATCTTCCATTCTAGAAATTATAGCTTCACTGATGTGTAATCCTCTCTTTAGAACATGCTTTCACTTCACATTTTGCATTATGCTGTGCTTTTCAATTTCGGCCCATTCAAGACTCATGGAATTCGAACAAAAATGTAAAAGACATACATTCTCAGCGGGAACGAGGGCATATCTCTCAGTTGGGGACACCAAGGTTTTCTCTGTTGTCGATGGAAACAATTGTTATAATTGTATATCGTATCTTAGAAAAGCAAGTGTAAACTCAAAACTGTTGCATACAGAGAACCTGATGATTCGTCAACTTTTGATGCCTCTATCTGCTGTCCACTTGATCCATCCAGACTTAATGCTTCTATAATCTTTGGGACATTTCTACAAATATCGAAATAATATCAAGGGTCACGCGAATAATCTTATGTAAACGAAAGAATCAACCTGATGGTAGTAAATATCGAAATTTAGCTCAAACTTTGAAACATACTCAATGGCAAAAAGATGAGGCTGTACCAATCTGTACATTGGCATTACGTGTAATATTACCTATCAACAGAATCCCCGTGGCCAAGCTGACCGTTTGTACCCCTTCCCCAGGAAAATACGTTCTGTCTGATAGTGACGGCAACAGTATGCCTCCAGCCACATGAGACATTAACTACTTTCTGCCATGTATAACCATTGGAAACCCAACAAGAAAAATCTTATTAGAACAGCATGCAAAAAAGTAACCTTCAAGAACTGGATAAAGTAGCCAAAAGTTGAGTAAAAGAACAATATAAAGCGAGTAAATGAATGTGCCTGATCTTGTGGAAACTTGACTGGTTCTGGTGAGCAATGATCAATGTTGTCTCGCACACCTACTTGTCCGAACTGTGGTAGAACAGTTTCATTTGAAGTGTATAAAATCAATTCTAAGGACCAGTAAAGGAGTAAAATCTAGAAGAATACAATTTTCATCAAGGAATTGCATAATATGTGAAATTAAACCTTATTCCATCCCCAGCCATAGAGCTTTCCATCATTGGTCAGCGCCATTGTGTGTCTCCAACCACCAGATATCTAAGGAAAAGAGGAACTTAAGAATCACTGGAAGAAAAACCATATACCTAAACTTGGATTATACGGAAACAATATCTTAAAGATATAACTAAACATTTCAAGTATCTAACGCTTTACTGGGAATGATAAACAGGCCAACTGATCTTTTAGTTTTAACTATTAACATTATAATGGATAGGCTAGATAGGTGATCGACTGATCATAACGTGTTTCATTTTCTTGAATTCTTTTTCCAGTGCACATAGCCAAAAGAAGCTTTCTACCCTACGCAGGGAATAATACCTGAGAGATGCAATGATCCTGCAAGGATTCTAGCTTGTGAGGGACTAGGTGGTCTTCGAAATCCCCATGTCCTAGTTGACCATATTTGCTCCACCCGTAAGTATACAAACTGCCTGAAGAGGAGACAGCAATTGTATGCCGCCATCCACATGCCACCAGAACCATGTTTTCTCCCTGTGCCACCAGGACCACAGAGTGGTTGAAGATAAACTAAGTAGCAGCATTATATTAATACATGACGGTTTACCTTTACATAATTAAGTCCAATTTATTCTATAAAAAGTTATCATTTCCTTCTGTGTGTCAATTTCCAGTTGAAAGTATTTTCACCTCTGAAGCATAAAGACAAACCTTAACAGTTTGAACTATCTCTGGGATTAGGCGATCATTTCTGTCGCCTAACCCGAGATTACCATATCGACCCCAGCCCCAACCGTAAAGCTGACCATCTTCTGTTACAGCAGCTGTATGCTCAGCACCAGCAGCAACCATTTTAATAGATATTCCCTACAGCAGATGCAAGAGGATTATCATATCTCAGCTGAAAGGTGAATTGATTTTTCATTTAGCCATCATAAATATCTCATCTACATTGACAAGAAAAATAATATTTTTCTTCTTGTAACTCATAAGCAAATGGTATTATATCTATAAAGTCAGTACGTTTACAGTAAAGGTTTGCCAAATATGTATTCATCTATGTAATTCATTAGGAAATATAACCAACTATTAAAATGACACTGCTTTTAAAAATGAAGGTATATTTTATAGGTACCTGAAAGGCTCCTATTTTCTGAGGCAAGAGAGAATCCTCTGTTGTCCCAAGCCCCAGTTGGCCATTTTGGTTTCGGCCCCAACTTCATTTCACAAGAACGAAAAATGCCATAAGAATGTTAGGAAGACACGATTACCGAATATTTTAAAATTTGAAATAATCCATAAGTGTCAAAAGTGTTGAGGAACCATTAGGAGCGAAATACTCAAACTATACTGAATCTGGCGACGCAAAAAAAGTCAATATGTTATGAAACTGAAATTTTAGAGATTCATATGTTGAGTAAAAATTATCAATGTCAAAACCAGTACATCACAGATATGTTAGGTATTGGGGGATCTAGCTTGCAGATAAGAGTTCATCAGTTGCACGAACTACATAAGCTCAAAACAAGAAGCCGGATTGCCTAGTACAATTTGCTAAATTCAAACAAGCCGTATAGTTTAACTAGAGAACTTATGTTTTAATGACAAATTTCTGGCATGGTTAAATCAAAAGCAAAAGGCTTTGACTTTAGAGAACACAAACAAAATATGGGATTTACAAACCTCTGCACCTCCCCATCCATGGTCACTGCCAAACAATGGCTGTCCCCGCATGCAAGTTGCTTTATGCGTAGACCTTGTAATGCTTTGACTGGTTGAGGAGAAAACAAGTCACTGGAATTTCCATGACCCAACCTTCCGAAATCACCCCTAAATGTTTCGTATAGTGACTAGTGTTACTAACTTCAGAGGCATGAAATTTGGACTTCATTAATGAAAATAATCACCATAGGACTATATCTAACTTCTGGGTGTAATACAGAGCTAGCATCTCTTCTAAATTATCCTATCTATCTGCTTTCTACACCTGTGAGTTGTCTTCTCTTTCTTCAGCTTTTTCCCATTTGTTTTTTCCGGTGCATATCGTCAGTGTTCTCAACCAAGAAAGCAGACTTAGCATATTATCTTAAAGCAGAGTAGAGAAATTAAGTGATGTAAGGAAATTAAGAAAGGACAAGTCCATTGGGACCAAGTTCATAGGGTGTTTACAAGATAAACTTTCATTTCACGTATTGTAATTCGAATTTTAGGACTGAATACTTGCAAATTTAGTTGGAAAAAAAGAGTGAATGTTTTTTCATATATTTTGTAGGTTTATGCCTGTCGGCTGTCGCCATATTTTTTAAGCAATTTGTCACTTAATAAACTTTACTTAGCTTGACACCACTGATCTTGAATTTGTATATGCTTATTACCTTAAATTAGTGCTATCAGCTTGGTAATTATCTACAGGA
Source organism: Nyctanthes arbor-tristis (assembly GCA_963692815.1). Classification (NCBI taxonomy): domain Eukaryota; kingdom Viridiplantae; phylum Streptophyta; class Magnoliopsida; order Lamiales; family Oleaceae; genus Nyctanthes; species Nyctanthes arbor-tristis. Next base: position 38,879 of record CAVNYN010224257.1, read on the forward strand.
ATTATTAATGTTAATTTTGGTAGCATAATACCTACCATCCCCAGCTGTATACTTGCAGTTGTGACTCTGAGTATGCCATGGTATGGTCAGCTCCACAAGTAACAGACACTACTTCAAGGCCATCCAGTGCACTCAAATAAGTAGGACTAAGACGATCTTCAGCATCTCCATGGCCTAACTGACCATCCTCTCCCGTCCCCCATGAGCAAACAACATTCCCAGCTGCAAGACAGAAGTAAAGAGTTGTCCTCATAGGTGCAAATCTCTTTTTGCACATTAAATTGAATGATCCAAGGCAGTTACGACACGGAGGAAATAGATTTAACATTGGTAATCTATCAACGGGAATCAGTAATCAGATATGAATAACAACTGTGAAGCCATAAATACGAAAGCCAATAATAGATTTTAACATTCAACTGCTAACTTTTTTATGAAGAAATATATTTTGTACTTTTTCTATTTTTTTGCATAAGTAGTGATGAATAACTAATCAAGTGGAAGTCAATTAATTTTCCCATGCTAAAACTTTCTGTAAAAATATGGAAAGCTAAGTGTCGAGTTTCAGATCAAGTTGGCTAGAGACATACTGCAACCTTGAGTCTGAGTTCCATGAGCCGGACTATGGCTATGAAGATACTAACAACCTTGGTGTTGACACAAATTATGCAGTCTTCTTTCGACTCAAACTATGATCTTTTAGTTTGACAATGCTTAGTGCCGAACTCTAAGCTAGAGAATGTAAGCCCTTCGGTAGTTCTGATTTAGTTGGGACTTATGCTTACTTTTCTGAAATAAAATAGGAAGAATCTATTATCTGTGATGCAATTGTGTATCCAAACACTATGAAGTTACCATATTACTTTTAATCTTGATCATGCTACACGCCACAATGTTTGACAAAATATTTTCACAAAAATACACATGGCAGGATAGTTTTTGTTTTTAACAGATCACATTATTTTAAATGAATGGACATCACATTTACCACCTCGTCTTGTGTCATTATGTTCATTTATATAGCAGGGCCAGACATGGGGTACAACATATGTCCATGCAGAAAACTACTGCCTAAGATCGGAAGAGCACTAGTTTTGATCACCTATTCCCATGTGGGTAGATTAAAGTCTACTCCTCTTACATGACATGCCAAACCCCATAAACGACAAACTGAAGATCAAACTTATAATTGTGGAAGGAATAAAATTGGAAAAATCAATCATGTAAAACCAATGAAGGCAGCCTTATTAGATGATCAAAAAATTTACTGTGAAAAGGAGAATATTGTATAGCACTGTAAAAGCTGAAAAAAGAAACACATAATACTGTATACTAAACGCGGACTAAAACGAAGAGTATACCAAATATGCACTTAAAAAAAGAAGGTGAGTCTAATACTGAATATCAGACATGCACTAACATCTATGATGAGACTTTATACAGCACTGAGGAATCTTAAAACCCATAAACAAAACTTACAGAGGAGAGCAACAGAGTGAGTAGCACCAGCAGAGATGAGGAGCACTCTGCGAATTGGCCCGGTGACTGTTCCACTGCCATCACTACTAGTGCTGTGCATTCCACTTTCTCTTTCCATCACTCTCTATGTATATAAAAATAAATGGGTTTTCTGTGTGGGAGATATTATCAAACACTTTGACGTCAGAAAGGAAAGGGAGAGAGTGAGAAATATCACTGCTGAAAGTGATTAAGGGAGGGAGATTTATAGAGGTTTACAGATGCCATGTGATCGGGCTGCATTCTACTCTCCCAACGTGGCAGAAAAGTTGAAACTATTGAAAGCTCATAAATTCAAAGTACTAACTATTGAAACCGTACTAAAAGGGGAACCCAAAAATATAGAATAAAATAAAAACAAAAATTGAAAAAATGGACCAGGAATTGGCGCAAATGGTCAAGTCGTGGCCTTCAAACAGTTGTCCAAAGTTAATTTGCGGTACGCACCATCTACCGAAGCCATATGTATGATTTCCCACGTGTACTCGTGATATATATATATACAAGAATTTTATTTTACCTACACATATATATATTATTACACATGTTTAAATATATATCAAACATATAAGTTACAAACACTCCACACTTATAGACTGCACACATATATAAAGCAGTGGAGCAAGAAATCTTAATTTAAGGGAGCAAAAATTTAAATAGTAAAAAAATATATCTTTATTTTAATTAAAACAAGCTTTACATATCGGATAATACTAATTTCGACCTAAATATTACATCCATTTTGAATAACATAACTTTAAATATAGACATCTCTTATATATTAGATAGCTTATTTACATATCTTAATTAATTTCAAACTTATTAAAGAAAGGTTTTTTCTTCCCTTTTTAATATCAAGTGAGATATAAGATATTTATTTGAATATCAATAGTACTTTAAATAGTAAAAATTCAAGAATCCTAATATATGTTGAATATGGACAATTTTCTTGTTTTAGGTTGACTTAGATACACTACAATCTAAAATTATTATTGAATTTTTTATTAATAAAAAAGAAGGGGTGCCCAAATGTGGCTCCACCACTGTGCTATATATATATATATATATATATATGAAGGGAATGGAGGGGAGGAATACATGGGATTTGATTGGGGTAATCCTAATCAGTGGTAGATATCTAGAAATTTTTTTTTTTTTAATGAGCTAGAATCAATAAAGTTCAGTGTGACTAAAGGCATTTACGGCAAAATAATTATGTAGATTTTAAAAAACCTTTCGGGTCCCTTGAATCCACCAATGATCCCGAAAAAGAGTTTAGTCTTTATCCGATAGAACAGCCCCTTTGTTCTCACGTGGATTACATCATTCATAAATTTACGTGTCAGTTCTTTTTTTTTTTTTTTTGCTTTTTTTTGTTGGAAATGAAATTTATATGTGAGTTTTTAGTTTTTTATAATTATATCGTCTCAATTGGCCCCCAGAATACTAAATAGTATTTGCCCAATATAGTCTTGCCTAATATACTCTTTCATTTATTAAGTAGTCCGCTTTAAATAATTCTTTTTGTTGATAATAATACACATTAAATAGAGTCTATAAGAAAATTAATACTCCAATTATATTTCAATGGAAAAATGACATATACTTTGCAATGAATAAAAAAAGAATAAATGCATCTCTTTGCGGGACGAAGTTACCCAAAAAAAAAGTGAAAAAAAAAAGTTCACCAACATATGTAAAAAGTTGGCAAAAGTCAAAGATATTTGTAGTTGAAAATTTCAATTTATTTAATTAATGCTCCCTACTAGGTTTTGGTTCTCTAAATTTGGAAAGCTCAAAATCTACTCTCAATATATATATATATATAAAGAAATTAGTCTGCGGTACTTCTGTATCGTATTTTTTCCACCAAAATTATAATGATTCGTTTTATTTTGACATTATATTGTCTGCTTTGGGTCTAACAAGCGCAGTTTTGCTTAATGGACTCTCAATCAAAAGGCTTCATGTTAGTTGGAATCGGTCTCTTAATCTATAAACTGGTTTCACTTTCTCTACACAAGCGATGTGGGATTAAGGTCTCACTTTCTCTATCCAATCGATTTTGGATTGCAGCTGTCACAATTACTCCACCCACCTAAGGGGCTAAATATCTTTGTTGGCCACACTTTTAATTGGGCTCTATTCTAATACCATCTATATTGACCTACTCCACTTTAACATAATATTATCTGTTTTTTGCCTAGTCCGCACAGTTTTGCTCTTGGTTCTCACTCAAAATGGCTCATGTTAGTTGGAGTAAATCTCTTAACTTATAAATCAGTCTCACATTCTCTACCCAAACAATATGGAATTGAAGTTGTCACAAAAACTGTCTAAATAAAGGTCATTTTAGACTTTTACTTACATGTTAGATAAATTCTAAGGCAAATTATTTGCTGATCTTTTTAGATATTTTGATGAATTTATCTATATTCAAAGTTATCTATATTTTTTATTTTTTATCTAAGAAGTAATTCATAATTTAGATTAGACTATTTCTTTTTAGCAGATGTGTTAAATTTTAATTATATTTTTATACTTTTAAATTGAATCGTTATGAGGTTATTCTTTTGTATATATTATGGTTTAATTGACGTTTCATAGTTTACAAAATTCTCATTATGGTATAGTCACAAAGAAAAATAAAATATTTGATTATGCGAGATCTAAGAATGGCAATATGTTGGGTCGGGATCGAGTATGATATACTTGCTACCCTACTCATCAAACATTTCTTTTTTATCATATCCACGTACCACTCAAGATAACTTGAAAAATACAAATATTTTTACATAGTTTTTAAAATTAAGATACATTAATTTTTTTTTGAGAAAAATCAGGTGTTTCTATATTGTGATATCACAATATTACAATACAACAATCACAATTCGTCAAAATATCGAGTCACAACAAAACAATTCGCTAAAACACCGAGTCATTACAAAGACAACTCGTCAAAACACCGAGTCACAATAAACACAACTCACCAAAGCACTGACCACAACAAAAATCACTAAAATACCAAGTCACAACAAATACGACTCGCCAAAACACCAAGTCACAACAAATACAACTCATCAAAACATGAGTCACATTAAATACAACTCGCCAAAACACATACACACAACAAACCAACCTGCAAAACACTGAGTCACAACAATACAACAATTCACTGAAATAACAACAACAAAAAATACAACAACTATACTACACCACCAACCATCCACTACTGTCACCGTCAGTCACAATAACACCACCAGAACTTGCCGAAACACCACAAACAACCACAAAACCACCACATCCACCACTGCAACTACGAAAACACCATCGTTGAATTTCAAAAAAGAAAAATCCAATATTCATTCACAAAAAGCACAAAATTCAAAACAAAATTGAAACTCCAAATTGTAAACCATAAGTAGATTTGAATAAAAGAATATACAAATTTTAGAATTGAATCAATGAACTAAGGCCTAATTCATATCAGATTTCAAAGCTAAATTGCGACCTAAAGGTTAAGTTCGCAGAGCAATTCATATACCAGTTCATTCAACAGGTAAAATCGAGATGCAGTGGCAATGGCGGCATGCGTGTTGAGGTCGCGGTGGTGGTGGCAAAGAAAGATCAAAAAGAAGGAGAGTGCAACCATTAGTGGTTGAGGGGAGGGAGAGAGAGAGAGAGAGAGAGAGAGAGAGAGAGAGAGGGATGGGAGTAGTGTAAGGGTGGCAACGAAAGAAGAGGAGGATGACAGCGATGATGTCACATAAGGTCAGCGCACAGTGGTGGTGGAGCAACAAGGTCGGGAGCACGCTAGAGAGATGCAGAGAAGGAGAGAGCTTCGCCAGGGGAATGGGGGAATACGCTGGGGTGGGTAAGGGTGTAGAGACCTGATTTTTCTAAAATTGCTCTTTTACTCCTGATTTTTGGGATAAAGATTGATAAACACCTTATTTCCCTAATTGTTCCGTACCACTCCCTACTTAAATAGTGCATGGGCCTCATACGGGTTGGGGCAGGTAATTACCAATTTATTAGTCTATTTATATATCTATATATTTTTATTTTCATTTTTTTACTTAATGAATAGTATTATAAATACGGGAAATGTCCCCAAGATGGAATGAAAATTGCGATTGAAATTATTTCTTCATAAGTTTTATTATCTTTTTACTTTTTAAACCATTAGAATTTTTAGTAAATATTTTCATTTTTGACAAGAAACGAGTATACGGGCAAGGCACGGGTAAAAAATATGATAATCTTCCCCGACCTATTTTCAAGTCGAGCCAATTTTCTATATTCTTTTCCTGACTTAATTACCCGTTTAGGCGGGTATTCTCCATCTTTATAGGGACCCATAGTATCAGGTTTGACGAGTTTTTTTACCATCTCTAATAATCAGTTCACTTAATAGCAATCCATATAGAGTAAATATAAGAACTATTAGTTAATAATAAGATATTCAAAATATTGCAGTTCAATGTGACTAACTATATATTACTTAACATTTTATACAAATATTAAGATATAATTTGATTTGGTATCTTCCCGTCCAATGCATGAGGTGAGAATCTAGTTTAAAAGTAAATGAAGGGTTTGTTGAAATTAATTTTTAAGGATAGACTCTTTAAAATAACGAGAAATTTCCGTTAAGAGCATCCCAATGCATAGGTTAGCCGGTTTCGGAGACGCTTTTAAATACGTTACGGTAAACATCAGCATGTATTGTAGCATTACAAACTTATAGTTAAACAATTTATAGGATTGTAATGGAAGACGAATAAGAATAACGCGGCTACTTGTACATAGAAAGTAGATATAGACTTTTAAGTTTTAACACAAGGTATATGTGGCTAGTATAACAATACTTCCTCAGTCTCATTAAGATAGGCAAGTTTTTCTTTTTATTAGGATTAAGGAAAACTCAATTAATGTTGTTGGTAATGTAAACTTTTAGAATATTTTACTAATATACCCTTTAATTTACGATTTATTTCACTTTAAAAGTTTTATTTTGTTGATGACCATCCACATAAAATAGGGATATGAGTAAGCTAATATTTCAACTACTCATCAATAAAGAAAGTGACTTATAATTTGAGACGGACAAAAAAGAATATAAGCCTATCTTAGTGGGATGGAGAGAGTACTAATCATTGATTCAAAAATAACATGATTTGTAAAAGAATAGAATTCTACCGAGTACATATTATGTTAAATTTTATTTTGTTCATATGGCTTCACTCAACATATATAATAATAATAATAACAACAACAACAACGACGACGATAATATATATAATATTAATTACCAAAACTAGATAAGTGTTGAAATGTTTTCCTTGTGTGGTTTGACTTGTGTTTTAGTAGCTAGAATACTTACGTTCTGACTCGGAGGTCTCTGGTTCAAACTATACATGCCCTTCCCCTTTATGTATTAAAAAAACATTATTTTCTTCTTCCTCTTTTTTTTTTTTAAATTAATTAAAGCTCCGGGGGCAAATGGTAAAAGGATAACCAATTTATATTAAAAAAATAAAAAAAATATTAAAATTTTAAATTTTTACAGTTAATGGTAATTAAACGCACCCACACATATTGGTAGACATATACCTTATGAAATGAGTGATTATTCTCAAATTTTCTAAGGAGAGTATTACTCTCTCCGTATACCTCCTGTATGGCTGTATGTGATTGGAGCTTGAGGGACCCTCAATCCCCCAAGTCTCAATCAGAATATAAAGATCAGTTCGATTGTTAACAAAGTTAGACTTTAATGTAACAATAGACACAAAAGTTTTTATTCAAATTAACCATGGGAACTTGTATTAGATATAGACACATTTTATTGGTATATTAAATTTGCCATCGAGTCATGATTTCACTCTTAAATTTCCATTTTATACTTATAAAAAGACTAACTAAAATAATAAATAAATCAAGTTAAAAGTTTTTATTATGGTGTATATTTAAAATATTTCATTGATTTTTATTCTATTAAATAAGATATTATCTAAATTTTCTTTCATAAAAACACTGGTCTAGGTGCCATTTTTTCAAGGAGTATTATTATTATTACTACAATATATCTCACCAGTGGGTTTTACTATAAGAACAACAGTTATATAAAATTTCAATAACATCAAAATAGCACTTAAATAATAAAACATCAATATACTTGGTCAAGTTTTAAAAAGTATCTTTTGTGCTATTACATGATTTTATTATTTTGATCTATTTTGAGTTTAGTAAGGCCTCTTGCATGCTACTTTTAAAATTTAATATGTATGTCTGTTTGTTTGTAAAATTTTAAATAAAAGAGAGAAATGCTCAGGCAATCTTAATCAATTAATGATGACTTTTCCCAAAATATATAATCAGCATTAGTTAATTGTTATGTAACAATGATCCCAAAAACCTAATGTGGCTTATTTTCAGCATGTATATAATTTGAGGGTTCTTTATCATCTAGATATTATATTTAGAACATCATGATTATCATGATTACCTCATCTACTTTCTCCATCTGTATATTTTAAAGTCAGTTTGTTGTTAAATTTTAAACACATCAGCCTTTTAACATCTGTCAATTGAAAAAATGATATAGCATGTCATTAATAGATAGAAATACACAAAGTATTAATCTAATTTAGTTGCAAAATAATAAAAAGTAATATATATCATAAATTGTGAACTATATGAGTAGAACATGTGTTTAAGATAAAAATATATATACTCACTACTACCTCCTATCTAGAAATCATCTAGTAATTAAATGATCATGTCTGTTGAAATAACAGTACATGATTCTATTGGATCGATCAACCAAAAAAAAATAATAATACAATGCATCTAGAAATTCAATGAACCTATCGAATTATCACAACAAACCCCTATCTCAAAACCTTTGAAGAAGATAAGTAACAGATCAAATTCTAATAGAATTTAACAAAGAAACATGCAAAAAATGAAATAAGAACTAAAAAGGAGAGTACTAACATTACTTCAGATGAGGGATTAATCCAAATAGATTTCAGGAAGATGGTGCTTTCTCCATGTTGCAAAACGATCTGTCACGCGCTGCTGTGGCGACTGTCTCAATTCGTATTCTCGTGCCGATAGAAGAGCATACAACATTCATTCAAAACCTTATAATTTAAATACGAACGACGCACTTAATCAAAACCCTAATATTTAAACACAAGAAACTAGATTACCGAAGCACAAAAAATTATGAAGAATATAGGACAATCAGCTTGATCCATAAAAAATACATGTATTCGATTTAAAAAAAAGAATTATTATTTCTGATTCAAACTTTAAAATGATAGAAAATAAATCAGTAGAATACAGAAAAATAAAATAAAGAATAAATGACGATATGATATTCATATACAAAGAATCGAGAGGAAATTGTTCAAATCTTCGATTCAAAATATGATGAGAGGATAATAAAGATACAATCAGAGAGATAGGGAATCAAGAGGAAATGATTTAGATTTCGATTCAGAATATGATAATTCAGATTTTTGATTCAAGATATGACAAGAGGATAAAGGAAATAGTTAGAGGGAGAAAATAATATGGCAGAGATAAAAATTGTAAATTGAAATAATATTAAAAAAAAAGGCAGGGTGACGTCATAAGTTATGTCATCAATAATCTTATAATACTAGACCAGTGGCGGGAAAACTGTACCAAAGAAACTTCTTTTATTATTAATATATAGATTATTATTTTTATCTATTCTTTCACATTGTCCAAACATTTTTGTCCCTTCAAAACTTTTATTCAACTATGGAAGCAATGTCATTTTCACATTTTTTTTGATTTTTCTAATTTTATTTTTTGTTTTTAATAAAAATTATGGGCATTTTAGTGTTTTAGAGTTGTAAACAAATATGTATGAGAGAGAGAGAGAGAGAGAGAGAGAGAGGCGACCATCCTAACACTTCTTTTTCTTTTTGGGCAAATAAAACAACGTTTTTCCAAATTAGAGTAACATTTTATTTTGGAGAAGAATATAAAAATAGCGTACTAATAAGGCAATAAGTAAATCAAAGGTCCTAATAAATTAGTTAACTAGGTCTAATATATATGATTGCTGGTTTCTCATTTTTGTTTAGAAAAAACAAGTGTAAGTACTTAACACTCAATATTTTTGAAGTACTAAAAATGCTCTATGAAATTAAGGACACGTAATAATTATGTAAACTGTCAAAAAGAATAAATAAAAAAGGGGAAAAAGTCTTTATCGATTATTAACAACGTTCTGAAAAGAAAAGTTTATGTGCATAGTTCACACATCTCATATCTTATCAAGCATTGACCAAGCTTTTTCGCACAGATACGTTTAAAAGTGTGAATTATTCTTCTTTTCACACTTTCTGCCTGGCGAGAACTCTCTTAAATAGACTTGCAGCAACGTAGTAAATATAGGAGCAATTTAAAAATTTTGTTGTCAGAATTGGGTCATTTATGATGGAACTTAATAGATTTGGCATCCCTGCACCAATTTTCTCTAAAATGTGCCAAACAAAAATAATGAACTGATACTGACTGATTAACAGCATTCATAAATTAGGCGTAGGGGCGGAGGCGTATGTCTGAGTATGCACCTGCATGCCAGGAATCGTTTTCCTAGTTTTTTTTTTTTTTTTTTTTTTTTTTTTTTTTTTTTTTTTTTTTTTTTTTTATGAAATATGAAATGAAAGTATTACCGGCGAAGAAGTCAAAAGTTGCATAAGCACACTGGCTAGTAGAAATGACAGTTTTATACCCATTACTCGATACCCGCACTGTTAACATAGGGCGAAATTCTTTGTTCCGAACTCTTATCGGGTCGGGGACGGGTACTGGCCGCCCCGACCTGATACCATATTTTTTTAAATTATAAAAAAATTAGATATTGAAGAAGGACTAGTGAGGAGCTGAAGATTCGATCCCTAACACTTAAAACTAAATCAATATGCCTTAAGTGCTTTGCCCAACTTTCTTTTTGTTAAATTTTTAGCAAACTTTATTCTAATTCAAAATTTAAGTTTCCTTAAAATAACAAAAACTAATTCAAGACAAATCAAGTTGGGCTTGATGTATGATAATTTGGATGGTTTATTCATGTAGTTTCTAATTTTTTTAAATTTTTTTTAGAGATTTTTTTAATAAGGCGGGTAACGGGTATTTTCTCGTATCCACCCAGTACCCGCCCTCGTACACGATTGAATCGGGTACAGGGCAGAAGCAGGGGAACGCATACCGCCTCAAACCCGATCTGTTGTCATTCCTTGCGAGGAAATATTAGGATTGAAGAAGAAGAAGACTACTTCAGTTGCCCATTAATATTTATTCAATTACTAAATTACATATTTGGCCTATATTAATTAAATATTTACTAAATTTTTATTAGAGAGAAGACGGGGAGGCACAACTAAATATCATTATGAGAATCAAAGACACCTATTTATAGGTATATGTCTAAGGCTTTGGGGTGTATTAGTTGATGAGTGTGAATTTGGTTGTATGCGTGTACGTGCGATGGCAGATGCGTAGATCTGGAAGTATATGGATAGAACTATGACTATAAGTAATGATACACATCCCTACTAGTTCATCGGTTGTTTTACCGGTTGATAAACTTACTTTTAAAAATCTAAATCCTAAATAATTCAAGTATCTTAATTGACAGTTTTATTCTTTAACTTCCTTTTATAATTTTTGTCAACTGTTAAACTACCCAGTGAACAAACGGGGATATATATCATTATTCCTATGACTATACATGTAGTAGCAGATCCAGAAATTTAATTTACACGGACTGTAATACAAAAAATTACAAATTTAATAGGGCTAACCTAATTTTTTTAAATTTTTTCTATATAAATTTGGACAACACGGAATCCGCCCATGTATACACGTAGAACATGCATGTAGAACTGTATATGTGGTCGCACTTAAGTATGAGAGCATGAGTGTAAAAATGTGAGCATTTGCATAGATTAGTGGTATGCACGTAGAATTGGTGGCCAGTGCATAGAACTAAGAATAGGGTTTTGGGTAAAGCCATTACTCTCAATGTTAATAGGCGCGTTATTGATGTTCGGGTTCTGATGCCGCTTTTAGAGTTGTTTATTCATGAGTTATTTATAGATTGGTAATTGGCCCAAAGAGAAAGTGAAGGGCCACAGGCCGTGGTAATTGCCTTACTTTTTAATTTGTTAACCAAAGTATGTTCTAATTTTTATTAAAAATTCACAACTAGTGTATTATTTTTGCAAAGTTGCCAGATCGGAAGAGCACACGTCTGAACAACAATTGAAGCTTCAGGAAGCGCGGTTTTTCCATAGAGTCTATTGAATACTATTTTATGGTGTTTAATAGAATATAAGGCAGGATCTCATTAGATACTTTAATGAATCTCTTAATGTGTCTAATAAAATTCTGTCACATAATTTATTATACACTATACATAGTACCTAATGGATTCTATAAAATATGTCCCAGGAAGAGAGGGCTGCTAATCCACTTGACAACGGGCGTGTTTTTTCTTTTACAGGGGTAGAGCCCACAAAAAGCGATCTTTTTCAAAATCATTTTTCACATGAACGAATCCAATAATTTGGAAATGTCAGGTATTCATAATTAATGTTTTCATAAATGTTGTGTTATTATTAGCGATATTGCTAGTAGAGATTCAACGCACCACAAAAGTCCAAGACGAAGAAATTATATGCAAGAATTTTTGACACAATAAAGGACTAACATTTGTCAGCCAAAAGGAAACGAGAGAAAAATACTAGTCATATGTAAGAGTACACTGTCACGTGGGTTACATCTACTCCGGCATTGATTAAGGGAGTTAATCACTGTTCCCTTTCTTGGTGTCATTGTTTGTCAAGATATCAAGTTATGGTGGGGTTTCATTAATTTCGAACTCCAGTTGTACGTCGTCCATGTGATAGAAGATGATTGAACTCATATACAGATAGTCTGATAGTGGGGCAACGATATTTGAATTGTTCACGATTTCACACTATGTGTGTCTAACGCGATAATCTCGTTAGATATACGGTAAAAGATCATTTTCAAGCATTTCATGGGTGAGTAATTTTGTGGGAGTTCCGCACATGTAATGTGCATTTATACACTCATATAACATGCAGAGTGTTTTGAAAAGCATTAGAAAATTTGTCACATCGATATACCACATTTTTTTGCTAAACATAACACAAACTCGTTCTTTAATTTCACCAACGTATTGGTTAGTGATAAGATAACATACTAACCGATTGATATGAACGAGTATGGAAAGGAAATGTGGTAATAGAGAGGTCAGGTGATTATTTCTCAGTAGTCCATATCAATTGTGAATTGGTTGGCATGTTATCTTACTAATATGATGATAGGAGATCAAGAGTATTTGTGGTATCCAGTATTTTATATCTTTTCAAATTTTTTAATTTACGTCATTAATTTTTTCTTCGTATTTTTTTTCCCTTAACATTCTATTAGTTGTCACTTGTCACATTTTGTATTGAATTAGAATTTATTTATAAAAATAACCTAAATACTTTGAATAAGTAAAAAGGCAACACTTGTGCAAATATCCTCAGACGTTGTCGTATAAGTTTAAATACCACAGCGAAGATTTACTGAATTAAAATTGTGCTTAAGAATAGAGATGGTAACCGTGCTTACTCGTGGGGGGTGAGCCATGATTCGCTAAGCAATGTATCAAATGAGGATCAGAGCTAATCGGGTTAATATGTGGGACAATTCGGGGCGGATCGATTTTTTGATCCATTTGTAATTTTTTAATTTTATTTTTAAAAAATTTCCTTTACTTTATAATAATTAATAATTAATTCGTGACAAATTGGGATGGAACACTCTTGAGCTGCCTTACTCCACAAATCTACCGATTGAGAAATTTATGGTCCATTTGAGGCGGATCTCCGTCTTGTTCAGGGTAAATCGTTTTTTATTTTTATTTATTATTTTTAATTTTTTTTGCCCTTACTAATTAAGAATAATATGTAGTACTGTAATGGTTAAAGAACAGTTCAGGAAAAGAATTACAACGAGGATATAAATAAGGAATGAAGATTAGAAAATTTTTAAAATGTAATGGGGGATATGGCTGGTTGTATTAGTTAAAAAATATGGTGTGGACATATTTTCCAATCAACCTATTGAACTACCCCTACGTGTAACAAATCTCCAATAATATATATTATTATTAACTGAAAAGACTTAAATGGTCCATTGCCCTATTTATATTTTGAATTTTTGCACTTGTAGTGGAATGCGATGTCTACACATGCAAACAAAGTGAGCCACTTGTCAAACAAATTTCTTACTTGAAATCGACAATAATTGAAATGCATTGTACATGTAGTGGAAATCATAATCCATCCGTACATGGTTTTGGTAATATTGCAAGTCACTTGTCGAAATCATAGTCCACAACGTATCTCAGTTGGTATTATATATTCTTGAAACCAATTATGATTGTTTACCAAATGGATCCAAAGTTTGTATCCTATTCCCATGTATCATTAGTTTATGTATGATAGAAAAGTGGCAATCTCAGCAATAAAAGAAAATAAGAGAAAGCGCCCCGAAGGGCAAACCAACATAATAAATAAAACCGAAAACGAAGCTTGTCTTAGACATAGTTTCTTTGAAACATATACGTTATCTATGCACTATACGTCTATTTCCCAAGATATAATGACAGAACCTGGAGGAATAGTACCACAAAATGTCTACCTAGGCGAACCAGAACAATGTCCAAACATTATCGCCAGAAGTAGAAATTTTATAAGAAATGTAGAGAATTTTTCCTGTGTCCTTGTTGCTGGGAAATGAAGCTGTGTGTTGTATCTGTTCACTACACAGCCACGGTTGAGTGAATAGTCACAACTTTTCACATTCCATCACATAGTTTAAGTGCAAAATTATGTGAATATGTGGTTATCTAGACTTTAATCAGGATGTATCATTTCTAGTTACTTAACAGTTAATCTAGTATAAAGTGTAACACGACCTAGATATGTGAGTATGTATACGGAATATAAATGACACCAGAATTGTTGACGCAGAAACCCAACTGGAAAACTGCGAGCACCCTTGTCACGGGATAAATAATCCACTAACACAGATAAGAGTTTAGTACAGTTCAAGATACTTAGTGATATCACAATATACACTAAACATTCAAAAGGAAAAACTTATAAAAGAAACTCCCTTCTTTACGCATTTTGACATGTGACAATGTGCGCTGCTCTTGTCCTCTTGCTATCGCGCTCACACGGGAACATATATCAAGCCGCCTAGAATCCACCTGGACTCATCATGGGAAACAAGACCTCGTAACCCTCTTCAATCTTGTGTGGATCGTCTCTTATACATATATGAACTCCAATCAATGCACTATATAGAGTTTTGCCAAACAAACACGGATTAAGACATTAAAGTCTGAATGCAAGTGTAGAACTCACAGGTTATAACTGTGTGTTTGCTTTCTCTTCTCAATCGAGCTATCGGAAAATATTGTAAAGATGATTCTTGCTCAACTCGTCTCGTCTAGAGAGTCGCCCTACAAGAGAATATATAGGATGGTTTTTTAATTCTTGTGCAAGACAAGAGATCAAATCCATATGGAAATAAAACATAAGGATAGTTAGAAATTCATAATACCATAAAGACAAAACTTTTCTAAGTTAAATCAAACTTTGCGTACAAGAAGTCTATCCTAATTAAATAAGGTAACTAGTGTATAATACAAACTAGGAAATATAAGACTTTCATATTAAATAGAACTTTTGAGACACAAGTAAGGTACACACGCCTCAACCTTCCTTTTCAGCCAAGAATCATAATTTGCATGCTCACGAAAATATAACAAGTTAAACAAGTTACGCAAAATAAGTCACAAAAATTTTGACATTTAGTAAAAATTAGGAATGCCAATTAAATACAAAAATATTTGTACTAACAATCTCCACATTTGGCTTTTCTAATTTTTCAAAACACGTTGTAGCTCAAAGTGTCATAAATTTCAAAAAATTTCTAAGGGTTTCAAAATATGAAAACACTTAAAACTCCCTCTTAGAATAAAACTCCCCCTAAGATATATCAGGGCAAAATATAACACACAATAACTTAATGCTAGATTATCATGTCAAGCTACTTATCCTTCTCCCCCTTTTTTGACAAAAGAGAAAAGCCAAATATATCATGCAGAAAATGTTAGTATGACCGGAGCTAAGGTATACAGTCAGAGAATAATGGTTTAAAGAAACCATGCATAAACTCAAAAGAGTATTTCCTGCAACAAAGTTTTGCAGCCATCACAAAATAAACAGTTTAAAACTTGTAATCCATCAAAACAGACAAAAACAAAAATTAAAAACATAAAAGCTCAAATCAGAAATTTAAATGAGAGTTTCAAAAACATAAATGCTTTTGAGAATGACTCTTCTTCCTTCCTTTAATTTTTTTCTTCATTCTGGCAGGCTTCAATCTTTAATAAACTTTCTTAGACTTCTTGGCTTTCTTTTTCTTCTTCTGCTCATGGTCATCATTCTTCTCAGCTGGTTTCTTCTTCTTTTTCTTTGGAGTGACAGTCTTAGATATATCTGGCTTGGGGTCTGCTGTTGCTGGGTTTGCTGCATCCTGCTTCTGACTTACTCTTGTTGTTTGATGGTCAATTGCTTTCAAGTATGCCCTGAGAAAATCTGCAATATCCTCATCTTTGTAGATAAATGTTTGTCCATTTAATAATAGACAATGAACCATCAAACAACACAAAGGATTAAAAGCAGTTAAAAAGTCATTATGAGATTGATGGAAGGTGGTAAACTGATTTCTGAATCTTGATAATTCAACCTCCAGTCTGGATATATGTTGCTTCAATTCCTCTGTGTCTGGTTCTGCAGATACCATAGAAGTAATAGATTGTTCTATAGCTTTGAACAATTTTGCACAATGATCCCTTTTCAGCAGAATAATAGGTTGTGACCAAACATCCCCTGACATTTCCTTAACTTCTTGATCCTTCAAATATTCGGAAATAATCCATAGGAAAGGAAGTTTGTAAGTTTTGGAATGCCTAGGTCCATTGCTAGGTGTACAGCTTTTTATCACATCATACACATGTTCCCCCAATCAAATGGTTTCTTAGTCCCCAGCTGATAAAGAATAAGTACCTTCAGTCTGTTCAGTTTAGTCTTGTGAGTGAGTGGATCCAGATTAGTCATCACAAATTTATAAAGCATCTTATATATCAAGGACATCTGTGCTACTCTACAATCAGATATTCTAGCTGGCCAATTTGTTCCAATTAATTCTTGGCTATCTCATTATTAGATATATTCTGCTCAGTGTGTTCAAAAATATTAACCTGTTTAGCCTCTATCCAACTTTGTAGACTATCTGGCGTAAACCTGACCATTCTACCCTCACATAAATCTTAGATGTAAAGTAGCACTTAGAATCACCAAGATTTTTAGGAATATTTGCTAAGAATTCTCTAACCAGTGTTTTATTAGCCTTACCTCGACAGTCAAATAATTTTTCACTTTTAAAAAATTTCACCAACTCTCCTAGACTAAACTCTTTAAAATCAGAAAACATGATTCTCCGTTTATACTGAAATGTCCTAAATATCACATATTTCTTAAAAAGCTTAGTAGTTTTGGAATCATGGAAGCAGTAATTTTAAGGAAATAAAAGACCTCGTGCAGTGGAAATTTCAGTGCACTTGAAGTCCTTTGGGTCATCAGGATGTGGTCTGACCTCGTTTGAATCCTCTGGTGAAGAGTCTTCCCAAGATGTTTCTCTTCTGATTCAGATTCAGAATGATCCCTCTTAATTGAACTCCCAATTTTCACCCCAGTTGGTCTCTGTTTGGTAGGAATTTTTCTGACTGGTGCTTTAACTTTCTGCTTTCCCTTTTTGATGTCTTCCATTTTCAATTTTTCCTTTTTAGTGAATTTTTCAATTTCTTCAACTTTAGTAGAAAATTCCTCTATATTTTCTTCTTCGTCTTCAGCCTCATACTCACTTTCGGATTTCTCATTCAATTTTTTCGATTTCTGCTCTCTGTCAGGAGCGGATGTATTCTCCTCCGATGCTCCTGATTCTGGCTTGTCAGATTCTTCTACTTCAAATTACTCCTCCGCAGAATGCGAATAGGGTTTATTCTCATTTTCTGTCTCTTTGACTGGAGCTTTCTGCTGTTCTTCCTCAACTGGCTGTTTCTAAGTTTGATCTGTATCTATTTGTTATTGATTTTTCCCTGAGTCCTTAGGGCCGCGTGATCCCTAGCGATTGATTGCAAAATATTCTAAATATTTGGGGCCTCTTGAAGAACCTCTTCGTGTCACACTTCGGGAACAGGAATTGGTGGATTTTCCTATTTAGCAGCCTCTTATTGTAGTGCTGGTTATGCAACGACTGGCGGTTTTTGTAGAACTTGGTTTTTCAGTGGCGATTGTACTTCTTTTTTGGTGGGTGGATTTTGAACTTCCTCTTCGAATACGATCATTGCCCAAAGAAGATCGATTTGGTATGGAACTTCCACTGCTTGCCTCTCCTG
Organism: Nyctanthes arbor-tristis; assembly: GCA_963692815.1. NCBI lineage: Eukaryota > Viridiplantae > Streptophyta > Magnoliopsida > Lamiales > Oleaceae > Nyctanthes > Nyctanthes arbor-tristis. The sequence goes on from CAVNYN010224257.1 coordinate 57,000, forward strand.
TGTGGTTACCGGCGTCAGTTCGACAAATTCTACTTGTGGAATCTCCTCCTGTGGTTGCACAGGAGGATGAATTTCAGCTTGACTTATTGTCGTCTGAGAAGATTGCGACGGGTCTTTATTTGCTTTTTTGCTTCTCGTAGTACGGCTTCCGCGACCACTACGTTCTCGTCTCCCCCTACACGACGCTCTTCCGATCTCGACAGTGGATTTTCCGGCCGTGTTTACTATGATAAAATTTCAAAGAAAAAACACAAGAATTTGGAAAATTTTTTAGAGAAAAAGTTAGAGCAGTTTAGTTTTTGAGAATGAGAGAGTTTCAGTTAGCGTTAAAAAAAAGATCGGAAGAGCACACGTCTGATAAGAGGGAAATTAAAAAGTCTCTGACGTTGGCTTTCAAAATATGCCCGTTAGAGATTTTAAAAAAATTGTATGAGCAGTTTACCTGTAATTATCACAAATGGAAGCTCAGCCAGATATATGTTACTTCACCCATCCACTAAAGTACGAGATGCATCTGTGCTAGATTTATACAGGCAAACACATGCAAATGTAATGAAGCAATATTAATTTAATTAACCGTACTAAATACTTCCCAAAATACCTTTTGAAGTACATACCATAAAGTATTCAATCAACTGTTCTCAATGGAAGGAGTTTAGTTTTTGAATGAAATTTCGTTTGAATTTATCTTTTAATGGTCAATCCTAGCTCTTCTTTGCACCTTGTGAGGTCTTGACTTATTGAGACTTATGAGTGATGTATGAGAAGACCGATTATCATCTGAATAACTCTTGTAAAAATAATACAACTTTTAAGTCCTTGGCATGCTCGACTTTTTCTATAATTTTGAGCATTGTCTTCTGAGGGTAAAGGTAGTTGCACGCACTTAAAGACTTGGTTGACTGGTAGCTTTTGCATTAACATACTCTGCCCCTTAGACATTATTAGTCGTATATTGTGCCGAAGAGTATAGATACTGACCATAGGTCTACATCAAAATTATAACTCTCAATCAGAATACCTCTTATAGCGCGAAACAGGCAAGACGTATTCTATCCTTTTTATGCAGTTTATCTTTATGAAATTAGAAGAAAAAGTTTTGACTGATCTCTTCTGGACGCGTCCTCCTCTGGGTATCAGTGATATCCTATACAGATATAAGTGATTTGATTAATATGATCATGAATGACACACAAATCACACAACTATATGAAAAATGCAAATAATAAAAACTTTCTGTTTTTCTGAGATTTTCTCATTTTTCACCCTTTTTTATCTCTTTTATTTTTTATGTACATGCAATGAAATTTTTCTTTTTGATGATGTTGAGCTTATTTAGACTGTATGCAAATGCTAATAAGTTTTCTTAGGCGTTCAAACCTAGATGCATCCAATGCTTTAATAAACAGATTTGCAAGCTAATCCTCTGTGTAAACATACTCCAAGGCAATCACTTTCTATTCAATCAGCTCTCTGATTAACTGATGTCTTATATCAATATGCTTAGTTCTAGAGTGTTGAATTGGATTTTTGAAAATATTTATAGTACTGGTGTTATCACAGAAAACAGTAGGCTGATGTTGTGAAATTCCATAGTCTTCCAATATCTGTTTCATCCATAGAAGCTATGTGCAACAACTTCCTGCAGTAACGTATTTTGCTGTGAAGAGTGAAATGGAATTTTGTTTTTTGCTCATCCAGGCAACTAGGTTTTTCTCTATATAGAAACATTCTCCTGAAATACTCTTTCTGTCATCAACATTCCTAACCCAATCTGCATTTGAGTATCCAATAAGATTAGCATTGGTATCCTTAGAAAACCATATGACATATTCTGTTGTTCCAATGATATATCTAATAATCTTCTTGACCACAGCTAGATATGTGTCTCTCGACTTCGACTGATATCTAAAACACACACCTACGCTGAAGAATATGTCTGGCCTACTTGCCGTCAGATAGAGTAAACTCCAATCATGCTACGATAAAGAGTAGGATCAATTGCCTTAACTTAATCATCCTTTGACAATTTCAAATTAGTAGCCATCGGAGTTCTCATCGGTTTAGAATCTTCCAAGCCAAAATTTTTTACTAGATTTCTAGCATATTTTGTTAAAGACATAAAGATGCCAGATATATCATGCTTCACATGTAATCCCTGAAAGAATGTAAGTTCACCTACCATGCTCATTTCAAATTCTGTTTGCATTGTCTTGACAAATTCCTTTTTCTTAGCTTCTAATGTCGATCCAAATACAATATCATCCATATAAATCTGAGCAGCAATGATTCCCTTCTTCAATGATTTGATGAATAAAGTTTTATTTGTACCTTCTCTGTTGTAGCCTTGAGCAACAAGTTTTGCTTTGTTCTTGATGATCTTACCTTGTTCATCAGACTTGTTTTTGAAGACTCATTTTGTTCCAATAACATTGTCATTAGAGGGTCTTGGCACTAGTTCCCAAACTTGAAGACCTTTCAAACTGATTCAGTTTCTCTTGCATTGCTTGAGCCCCATTTTCATCCTGTAATGCTTCTTTTACATTTTTAGGTTCAATCACAGAGATGTAACGCATGTGACCAAATTCTTGTTGAAATCTTTTTCTAGTTACCATCCATTCTTTTCTGGATAGGATGTTGTCAACTGGATGTACTTTTTGAATTCTGGTAGATGGTCGTCTAGGTTCTGGTTCTCATTCATGTTCTGATTCAGATTCAGATTTTGCAGTTTGTTCATTTTGACCTCGGCTGGATGTATCTCACTCAGGATTTACATGTCCCAACGCAGTTGTCTGAGGAAGGATGTGCTCTTACTCAATTTTTTCAGTCTGATTTTGTACTGTGATGACTTCTAGATTTTCAATTTCAGGTTCTTGTAAATAAACGGAGTAGTCAGCAGTATCATCAACTTTAACATTTACAAACTCAACAATATTCTGAGTTCTCATATTATAAATTTCATAAGTCCTAGAATTCTCAGAATATCCAATAAAGACTCTTTCATCAAATTTGACATCAAATTTGCTCAGGTGATCTTTATTATTCAAGATATAGCATTTACTACCAAAAACATGAAAATAGCTCAACCTAGATTTTCTGCCTTTCCAAATTTTATATAGAGTCTGATTAGTTCTAGTTCTAAATCACTCTGTTAATGATATAATATGCAGTGTTGATAGTTTCAGCCCATAACTTAGCAGTTAATTTCTTACTATTAAGTATAATTCTAGCCATTTCCTACAAGTTACTATTTTTTCTTTCAACTACACCATTTTCTTCAGGGGTTCTAGGTGCAGAAAATTTATGCATGATATCATATTTTTCATAGAAATTAGAAAAGTAAGAATTTTTAAACTCTTTGTTATGATCACTTCTGATTCTTTTCAATGTAACACCTTCATCAGATTTTTCACTTGAAAGCTTCTGGAACAAAACATAAAATCTGTCAAATGTATCAACTTTTCTCTAATAAAATCAACCCAAGTATATCTAGAAAAATCATCAATACAGATATATATGTATCTCTTACCACCAATACTTTTAGTCTGAATATGTTCTATGAGATCCATGTGTATAAGCTCAAGTACATTAGAGGTAGATAGGTGCTGACATGCTTTTAGTGAATTCCTGGTTCACTTACTTTTCTGGCATGGTTCACATATACTTTCAGGAATAGTTTTCAATTCTGAAGTATCTCTTATAGCTCCACTTTTAGTCAATCTAAGTAAACTTTGCGAGTTCATGTGACCCAATCTCTTGTGCCAAAGTTCTGCAGAGTTAGTGCTAGCAATTTTGCATGTAAGTTTTATCTATCTTATCTTACCCTTTACTTCAGGTATTTTGACTTTGTGTGTGTTGATCAAGTTAATGTATTTTTGATAAGTAAAAACATCATGACCAAATTTACCACAAAAGTTACAATTTATCTGTCTGACCTTACCATACACGTTGGAGTTCTGAACTGTATGACAGTAACAGCTTGTTTTCTGGTATTCTGATATTGCTGTGGTGTACTGTTCTTCTGGATAGTTCTGCTCAAAGAGGATCTAGACATATCCTGCTGAGGCCCAGAATTCTGCTTTTTCATGTAGGTTCTTTTTGGAAGTTTTCTCCTGATTCTTTCACGAAAACTGTCTGTTGGACAGCTTTTCCTTTTCCTTTTCCTTTTCCTTTATACCATAGTCCAGATGTATCCACTAAAGGTCTTCTATACTTCAAGACTTCATTTAACCTTGCTACTGCTATTGTCAACTGTTTAATCCTTTCATTGGCATGCTTTAGATCAGTTTTTAGTTGATTGGTCTGTTCATCTTTTTGATCAATAGATTTATACAGATTCCTCATCATCGAAAAACTCTATCATGACTTGAAGCACGTCTGATTTATCTTGTTCTGCTACCAGTTGATTTTTCAGTACTGTACAGTTTGGACATGATATCTCCTCACTTGAAGATGCTTTTGTAGTGTTAGCAGTGAGACAGTTCATAGAACTAGACGGAGGCTGGATATGTGCTGTCAGGATAGTAATCTGTTCTTCTGATGATGTTTATGGTCCTAAGCCAAACATGTCCACCTCGTCTTCACTCCAAGTAACTTTCATTGCCTTATTCCTTTTCTTTTTCTGATTATTTACACATTCTACTGCTATATAGCCGTAACCTTCACATTCATTGCATCTGATTTTGCTAGCAGATTGTGGTTTAGAAAAGGTGTTACCTTTAGATCTCCTATAACAAGTCTTCTTCTGTTGATATGGTTGTTGGTCACCATCTTGATTCTAATTTTTTTTTTGATGTGGTTTTTGAGGTTTTACTGATTTCTGAATCTCCCACTTCTTTGCTCTTTGTTATTCAAGGCCCTTTTGAATTGCTTGGTGATGAGTGCCATGTTATCCTCAGTATCAGTATCTTCCTATATCTCAAAATCTTCCACCTTACTTTTGAATGCAATCTCGGGTTTCTTCTCCTTTTTCTTTTTGGACATGTTCAGCTCGTATGTTATCAAGGATCCTACAAGCTCTTCAACACGCATCTCGTCCAAGCCTTTACTTTCTTCAACGGCAGTGACCTTTATCTGGAATCTGTCTGGAAGAGATCGTAGAATTTTCTTGACAATCTTGCCTAGAGCTTGATTGCTGATTTCATGCAACCTAGCATAATAGTCTTTAAATTCCTCATTGTCCTTCATTGTGATTTGTTCAAACTCAAGAGTGAGCATCTGGAGCCTTGAGGACTTGACTTTAGTTGCTCCTTCATTAGCAACTTGAAGAGTATCCCAAGCTTCCTTAGCAGTCATGCAGTTAGTAATAAGTTTAAACTGACTTTGATCGATAAAGGAAAAAATATTATTTAAAGCTTTAGAATTCCATCCACATGTGGTATTTTCTTCATTAGTAAATTGAGCATCGGGCTTAACAATAATAGTAACATCTACAGCAGTGACAGTGGGTGCTATGTAACCAGTATGGATAGAAGTCCAAACCCTATTATCAATAGATTGAATATAAATTTGTAAACGAACTTTCCAATAAGCATAGTTAAGCCGTTTAGAATATGTGGTTTAACAAAAGATGCATCCATGCCTAGATGAACATGAACTCACTAATAACTTAAGTGAACCTGCTCTGATACCAACTGTGAATATGTGGTTATCTAGAATTTAATCAGAATGTATCCTGCCTAACTACTTAATAGTTAACGTGGTGTAAAATGTAACATGACCTAGATATATCTAGCTCGGGTATGTATGTGGAATATAAATGATACCAGAACTGTTGACGTAGAAACCTAACTGGGAAAACTGCAGGCGCTCTTGCCATGGGATAAACAATCCCCTAACATAGATAAGAGTTTAGTATAACTCAAGATACATAGTGATATCGTAATATACACTAAACATTCAAATGGAAAAACTTATAAAAGAAACTCTCTTCTTTACACCTTTTAACATGTGGCAACGTGTGCGCTCTTGTCCTCTTGATATCGTGCTCGCACGAGCACGTACATCAAGCCCCCTAGAGTCCACCTGGACACTTCATGGGAAATAAGACCTCCTAACCCTCTTCAATCTTGTGTGTATTGTCTCTTGCACATATATGATCTCTAATCAATGCACTATGTAGGGTTCTGCCAAACAAACACAAATTAAGATATTGAAGTCCGAGTGCAAGTGTAGAACTCATGGGGTATGGCTGTGTGTTTGCTTTCTCTTCTCAGTCGAGCTCTCGAAAAATATTGTAAAGATGATTCTTACTCAACTCATCTCATCTAGAGAGTCGCCCTACAAGAGAATTAATTCTTGTATAAGACAAGAGACCGAATCTATATAGAAATAAAATATAAAGAATGTTAGAAATTCATAATACAATAAAGACAAAACTTTTCTAAGTTAAATCAAACTTTGCACGTAAGAAGTCTAACCTAATTAAATAAGGTAGCTAGTGTATAATACAAACTAGAAAACATAAGATTTGCATGTTAAATGTAACTCTTGAGCCTCAAGTAAGGTATATACTCCCCAACCTTCCTTTTCGACCAAGAATCATAATTTGTATGCTCACGAAAATATAATACGTTAAACAAGTTATGCAAAATAAGTCACAAAAATTTTGAAACTTAGTAAAAGTTAGGAATGCCAATTAAATACAAAAATATTTGTACTAACAAATTAAAATCGTGTAAAATTCATAGCTCATTTCAGTAAAACCGAATTAGACTAGGCGCCATTTTAGGCTCAGAGAGGTCGCACTCGCCCACAAGTTCAATAGTTCAAAATGCGTTGAGGGCATGCAAAAGAGAACCCCTCAGCTACGCAATTTACACTTTTAAAAATATGCAAGCATATTTAAATAAGCCATTGGAATACTAATTTTTCATTGCGGGACAAAGTTAGTTCCTTTCTCCCAACACTTGAACTCATTTCTTTTGGCACATTTTGAGATTCAAAAACTATTCACCGAAACATCATATTTTGAGTAAATAAATATATGATTTCCGAGTTCTCACGGAGAAGAATACAAATTGAAATTCATATATCTCAAAAATAAGAATTGGGTTCAGCTCAAAATAATGTCCAAATATACCTATATTTCCAGCAATATAAACCTCAAAATAAATAAAATAGTAAGTATTCGACAAGCCTTAAATCTATAGAAACGAAAATAAAATATCATTGCATGCATCATCCATCATCATCATCATTATTGTCACCGTCGTTGTTGCTATTATCAGTAGCTTCGTCCGCGGGTCTAGTTGATGAAGACTCATTATTGCCCTTTATGCATTCAAGAAGATGCATGGATCTTATATCAAGAATGATAGCTCAACTAGTGAAGAGCACACCTTATCCGAATGAGGTTTTGAGTTTGAGTATCTAATAATACCCCTCCATGAAATTCCCCTAATTATGTCAAAATAAAATACATGAATATTAAATTGTTCAAAATTTTAATTTTAGTACATATTTCTTTAGTCCTGGGATAAATTTTAATTTAGTACATTTTTTTTTAGTCCCGGTCTCCCGCGAAGTATTTGGCTACATTTGGTGAAAGATTATTTTCACATTTACCTTATCTAGTACAAAAAATATGAAACTCATTAACACGGATTGTTGATATTATTAATGGGGAAAACAACTCTACCGATAGCAGTACAAACATCCCTTTGAAATAAAAAAATAAATAAGTAACATTACAAACAAACACACGATCTTTTATATATATAAAAGATGATGTGCTTCAAGGAATTAATGTGAGATGTTTCCAATTATTATTATTTTTTTATACATAGGGGACTAAAGGAGGGAAGGTATGGTTCAAACCTGCTATCTCTTACTCAAATTACATGTCATCACATGACCACATGCATGTATATAGAAAATTAAATATAAATTGTATGTGCAAGTAAATTTGTGTTGTAATCTGATCAAGAATATTCATGCAAGGGTTATCGGCTAGGGGACGAGGTTTCAGTTTTATGGCTTCTCGTGAAACTTGTTAGATATCAAATCCAGAAAGGATAAAAACGAAAAACCAAATCTTTAAAACGGGAAGACAAAGCAAATATTTTAATAGATTCACATTGTAAAATAACAATAAGGACATAGTAATAGGCAGTGTTGATCACTCACCAGAGATAATTTAGACAGTTTTTATTTGGGACAACTCACATGTGAATTGTCGGCTACTTATAACATACCATGTATACTTCTAGCGGGGGAATAATTACGCCACACGTTTGACAGGTGATCAATCTGCAGTAATAGGACAAAGATAAGAATTTAATTTTGTAGATAAGAGGTAGAGACATAATACTTGTCGGGAGGTTTCAAATTTCTCTTAATTGTCTAAATTATTTCTATACCTACTTCCTAACTTTTATCTATTTCAAAAATATTGTGCAGAAAAATACTATTTATAAGTAATCGTTAAGACAATCTTTTACAAAATGAGAGTAAATTTACAATCTTATCCCTGTGTGTTATGTAATTAGGGTAATTGATTTAAGGATAAAATAGTGAATTTAACATATTTTGTAAAAGATTGCGTGAATAATTAGTTATAAAGATTGAGGGGACCGCACCCAAAGAGGAAAAAATCGTCATGTTGGACATCGTCTCAAAAAGACATGTAAACGAATGTTCCAGCCATGAAGTGAGAATGGAGAGTCCCGGTAGAGAAGTAATCGCTTGACAGCATTCCAATGAGTAGTGGTAGGATGATGCATAAATTGAGCTAATTTTGTTGACCGTGAAGGCAATGTCAAGTCTAGTCTAGTTAAAAGAAGACATTGAAGACTGTTGGCAATCCTTCGATGTTAGATCAAAAAGAGAAGTAACGGAGGCGGTGGATAAGCAAGTGGAGGAGGTAAGGGGTGAATTAACAGTGCTTTTGAGTAGATTAGACATATATGATATTGAGAGAGAAAAAGGCCAGTGGAGGTAGGAATGGTGAGTATTCCTAAGAAGTATGAGAGAAGGCCAAGGTCTTTAAGAGTGAAACGAGAAGCAAGTTGAGTGATGAACATGATCTCATCGATAAAGGGGTGGAATTATCCGTGACAATAATGTCATCCACATACAGTAAAACATAGAGCATGTCATGGATTGCTTTGTGAAGAAGACACACATAATCGGGCTTGAACTGATCCACAAAACTAGAGGGTTGTGTCATGTAGACTGTTTCAGTAAGTGTGCCTTGAAGAAAGGCATTATTAATATCAAGCTGTCGTATTGACTGTTGGAAATTGGTATGCAAAGTCAGTATTAATCACTTTGACAATTGTTTAAGCGGATATTATTAATTGTTTATTGGATTTTAGATTCCAATTTTATTTCATATTTTAATTAATTTTTCTAAACCAATTTTGGGTGAATGAGAAATAATGTCACATGTATCGCTTAAACTCGTAAAACGTTGGAATTAAAAATGAGAATATTCTAGAATGTTCTAGAATATTTTTTAGACAAATAACCGTGTCTTACGAGTGAATGTTTGTGACTTTTAGATATGATTATTTCCTAACCGGTGTGTCTTTTCTATAAGGCATTATTCCAAATGTTGTAACATTTATAAGAGTCATGTCTTTTAAAGACGTGTCTTTTTATAATGTATTATTTCAACGGTTGTGACCTTTATTAGAGTCATGTTTTTTGGAAATGTGTTTTTCCAAAGTCTATATATAGGGACCCCTAAAAATCATTTTATTCATTCCAAAAACCATGAAAATGAATTCTGATTATTGATTATTCTCTCTTCTCTTTGTCTATTGAAAAGAATAATCAGATATTGATTCGACCGTCAAAGTTGATATAAAGTGTAATATCAACTTTGGAAGAAGCATTGTATCTTGGGAGATAGACGTCCAAAATTCCGTGTGCACTTTTGGTTAATCGGGGCGAAATCTGTCTTAAGGAGATTTGCTTCGGCATGCCTCGCTTTATCTCCTAAATTCCGTTTTACGTCGTTTTCTTTGTCAATTGGTTCTTTTGATTTCGTAAATTATATTTTATTCGCATATATGCACGTAATGTCAAGGTACATTGTCTAATAATATAATCTGCACGTTATCCATGTATTTTCTCCAATTTTGACTAGTTGGAAGAGATGGCAAGGATAAGAACAATGCAAATGCTTGTAGGGTTGATAATGGAGCTGAAAGTATCAGTACAATCCAAGCTAGGAATTTGATGAAATCCCTTAGCAACAAAATGGGCATTGTATCAATCTAACAAACCATCATCTTTACGTTTAATATGATACACATACTTGCAGCCAACGAGATTAAAAGAGGGAACATGGGGTACTAATTGTTGTCGATTTAATCCCACAAGTGGATGGATTGTTAACAAGTAATATAGTGATAAACAGAGTGTCGAATCCCACGATGACTGAATCTACTAAGTTTCACTTTAGTTAATCTCAACTTTAAATAAAAACACACAATAAGATTTGATAAGTAATTTTAAAGGGAAAATAAAAGTTAGATAATAAACTAAATAAAATTATTCACAAATATGACAACACAAAAGTACTAGGATCTCTGAATCCACCACCATTTTCACAATCAATCTTTAGCACTCGCCTTCACACGTTCTAGTCTAGGGTTGAAAATCAATAATCCTAATTTATTCGAAAGCCTCTCTCAATAGTCATCCAAATTTATACTTAAATGCGAGATCAATTATCTTTAATTAACCTTCGAACATAAGACATGCATTCATTCTTTTTTATTATTATGTAATGATTTCATAGAGAATAATAGTATCTCTAGCTATTATAGGACCATATGTTGTTCACTACCATATGCAAAATTTATGAAGAATCTCTCGAAAACAATTTGAATCACAAAACTCAATTTAATGGTGATAAAACATCAAATTGAATTAAGAGAATAATGAACAAACAACCCAACAAACAAGAACAATAGTAAGAGCGAATACTATAAATTAATCATAAAAACGAGATTTCATCATGAACCCTAATACAAAACAATTAGCCTATCATGTTAAGGAAAAGAGAACAACAATAAATATTGAAATTCAAAACTCGAAGGAGATGAATTCACCATATATTCCACATATTTCTTTTCCTATTTGCGACGTCTCTTCCTTCTCTTAGCTCTTTTCTCTTCCCTTTGACGTCTCCTCCCTTTTGTTCTTGTGTTATTTCCCATCAATTTATAATTGTAGAAACTTTAGAACCCTTAATTGTATCAAAAAAGGGCAAAAAGGGGTCAAAACACTTTTCGTCGCGGGCCACGGATGGCCGCGGAATACTTACTGCGGCCTATCCGCCCCGAGCAGAGAAAAATGCTAGGCTGCGGGTGGGGCCAATTTGCTTGCCAAGCCTACCTGCGCCCTACTTTCAGCAAATGCGATTCAGTCACTGATTTGACTTTTTCTTTCAGTAATGGTCTTTTCAGCATTTTTCTTCATTTATACAAGTACAAGACTTTTCAAACGCTTCACAAAGGTGCTCGAACTCTTCAAACACGACACAATTGGTCTCTTTAAAATTCTCCCAAAGTGCAATCTAGTCATTGAACTTGTTAACATTGATCTTTTCACCCCAAAATCTCGAGCTATCACACCTTGATGTTACATCCTGAATGTAAAACCTCAATTCGGTTCAAAAATCATTCATTTCACTTGGTATCACCCCTATATGAGCTTTTCATTTATAAACCATATACACACAAATTAGGCAGAAATATGTTCAATAGAAATAAAATTAAGTAAGTTAAGAGGAGTAAGTTACATATAAAATATACTTATCACTAATGTCCAGGTGCCAGTGGAGTAAGGTATTAAATTCTTCATACATGGCATTACGCCATTTGGAGTCTTAAATTGCTTGTCGAAATGAGGTAGACTCAAGATCGGTAGGAATAGTAGTAGTCAAGGACAATTTTTGAATGGGTTTTTAGATATGATCTAATTGCGTGTAATCATAGAGTGGTTGTTCTGGGTACGGACAACAGTTGGTGGTTGGAGATCACTGCTGGAAGATACATCTGTAGCAGAGGCAGCCTGTTGACTCCCTTCAATTGCAAATGATATATATTGCTAGCCACTCAAAGAAAAGGTAGTACGGGTAGCTTCCGATCTCGCTGGGAAATAAGTAAAGGCTATTGGGGTTTATGTAGAGGTTCTGTTGAGTTCGCAGAATGCGCGAAAGTGGTTGGAGCGGTTGAAATGGTGATGAATGGTGGATGAATTGGAGAGGACGAGGAGTCTGAAGGGACTGGAAGCTTAGTCGAGAGGACTGCTCTTTCTGTGAGAAGGAAAATGGATTCGAAAAATTCAACATGCGTATGTAAATTTTGTAAGTGGAAGGATCAAAGCAAAGATCTGCACTTTACTAAAAAGAGTAACCAATAAACACACAAGGTTGTGATCGTGGCTCAAGTTTATGTCTCGTGTAAGGACGAAACCAGGGTAGCGCCGTTGATTGAAAATAATTTGGAAAAGGGGATTTAATGCTTAACCTTCAATAGAAGTCCGATTGATCAAATATAAGGCAGTTTGGAAAGCTGATACCTAGTAAGTGATTGGGATCGAGGCATGTCAAAGTAAAGCTAACCAAGTTTCAACAATGTGACGATGTCATCTCACAAATAATCCATTGTGCTGGGGGTGGAAGAGGCTGTGTGGTTAGGTGGGTTATAACATTAGCAGGGAAAAAAGAAGCAAGGACTTGATATGTGCCACAAAGTCTGTGTAGCATACAAAGGTTGTGAATTATAGTATACAAAGGTTGTGTAGACATCAGATTTTTTCTTTTATAGGTAGAACCAGATGTACTTCGAGTAATGGTCAACAAAGATCATGTAATAATTTAACCCATCATAAGAAGAGGCAAAGTCCATACGTCAAAATAAACAACTTGTAAAGGTGTTGAATTTTTTATTGAGGACATGTAAAATGGTAACTGATGTGATTTCATGCATATGCATGCATTACAAGAGTCTATTTTTGAGTTTGATCCCAACAGAGAAAAATTATTATGTCTGGCTAAATGTTGGATGATCATAAGAGACGATGCCTTTGTCTGTTTTGCTAATCGAACCCAATTGCCTTAGAAGTCAAGAACGCAAAAATGGGTGGGAAGGATTGTGTAGACATGTTGGGCCAAACATACACACCATTTTTAGTTGGTTCTCGAAGCAAACTTGCGTCCGCACGAATGTCCTTCACCTGAAAATGAAAAGGAAAGAATTCCATAGAAACAACAGTATTGATACAAAACTTAGAGATTGAAATAAGGTTTTTCTTCATTTCCGGAGCACAAGGGACATCGCTTAAACAAAAGGAATAAGAGGAATTACTCATAGGGTTGCAAGTGGTGTGGAGTGTAGTGTAATGTCCAATCATGATATCATCTTACTCATTGTATGGTAAATGAAGTGCAAGATTCTCTAAGTCTGCTGTGATATGGTGAGAAGCCCAAGAACCAAGCAACCATGAGGATTCAGTTGGGTTTTGATATGCACTAGGAAATGTGGAATACTGAGAAGAAAAACATGAACTGGCCTGACTAAAGCTGGAAAACCTAGGGTACCGTTGGAAATTTTGTTAGCGTGAACGATTAAAGGCAGGAGAGTAACCAGGAAAAAGTGTCATAATTAGAAAGCTTCCCAGTATTTAGCAGTGTCGGCTTGCACGCCACAGAGTTGACAAAATCACGATAAGGGCTAAGGAAAGATCGATTCTGGTTTTGTTTTTGAGAAGTATTGTTTTGACGTGAGGGATTACGAGGATAAGTAATAGAAGTTGATCTGTTTGATGAAGTTGTGATGGTGGAAAAAAGTTGTAATCTGAGAGGATGATGTGGATTATTGAAGGATATGACTCGATCATTACTAGGAAGCTTTTCATGAAGTTCCTCGAATCTAATAGGTGAATCATATGAGCACGTACTGCGGAAGCTATATCTTTGTAATTTGGAGGTAAGCTTTCAAGTGTTTTAATTGGAAGATCTTCAGAATTGATTGGTGAATCGATAAGTACTAATTCATCAGCACGACTCTTTACTTGTTGCAATTACTCAGTCATAGAACTAGCCCCTAATTGTCTGCGCTAGCAAACTTTTTAACTGCATCACTTGGCCTCCACCAGGGATGGAAATGGAGTGGATCAGCACCCATTCGTGTGGCTGATGGCAATGGAGTAGATCAGCACCCATTCATTTTGCCACAGAAAAAAATTATGGAACCATGATTTGCTCAACGATCCGCGACTTGCTGATCAGAACGGATCACATATATTGGGGCAGATCACATTTTCTATGTGCTAAACTTTTTTTTTTTTAGAGTAATGATACACATCCCTACTAGTTCACCGGTTGTTTTACCGGTTGACAAATCTACCCTTAAAAATTTAAATTCTAAATAATTCAAGTATCTTAATTGATAGTTTTATCCTTCAACTTCCTTTTATAATTTTGGTCAACAGGTAAACTACCCGGTGAACAAACATGGTTGTTTATCATTATTCTTTTTTTTAATGCCCTACTCTAATCCTTTGCAACTTTCAAGCAATTCAAAGGATGAAATCAAACCCCTAACTATATAATTTTTCTATATAATATGATCATAAAAGTACCATGCCAATCTAAAATCTATGATCACTCAATAGTCAATAATCTATACTCATCATTCATCAACAAAGTACTTCTTACTTTGATTTTTACATCATACATTACTCTTTTTTTAAATAATATTGGAGAGAATCGGATCAAATCAGATCGATCGTGGTCCAATCTGCCTTATGATCCGCCAGCGGATCGAAAATTTTACCACAATCCGTTGTGGATCGGGAAATTTTTTATCAAACGGATTGGATATCCATATGGTTTACTGCAAATCACGGATTTTCTAGCATCCTAGCCTCAAGAAGGTTTGGCATAAGTTGTTGCTAGGGTAGACCAAGTTTGATAAGCAGTAATTAATATAGAAGAAGCAATGAAGGTTATGAGACTACCTGAAGAAAGGGATCCAACAATAGCATTCAATATTTCATTGAACCTATCGAACCCATATTGAATGCTGCAGATTTGGACTTCGACTCCGTTTTCCATAACGGATGAAGGTGGACAAGACTCCGTTTTACTCAATTATTTGATCTCAACGTGTATAAATACATGAACTACAAGACTTCTATCTAATCTCTATAAATAACTACACAAGACTCTTGCTAAATAATGAACATGATCCATTCAACAGATAATAAAAAACTGAATAAATAATAATTACATAAACAAATGATTTACAAAAAAATAATTGCTAGCTACTTTTATTGTTTTATTATTATTATCTCCAATAAATACAATTGCCCAAATAAATATGTCAAACTCATGAATTTATCCAAACAAATGTACATTCGAGGATGTAACGAATTGTATTATATGGAATTAGCTAAAGAAAAAAAGGATTAGTAGAAGTCAATGGGGAGCCTAGAAGTTCATTGATGTTTTTTAAGCTTGCAAATTTCATGGGATTTAGTTAAGTTTTCTGCTGCAATTTTCTAAGAATTGAGTGTGAGAAGGTTGTAACAGCACTAGTAAGATGTATTATCAATGAGAGATTCATTGTAACACCGGTAGAAAAGTTCTAATAAGTCTTAAATAAAAGGAATTAACGATATTTATTTATAACCTTGCTTTATTGTAATTTTGTAGTCCATGTAATGTATTACATTTTCCAACGTTCACTGGACTTCACAATCTCTGTATAGTGAATTAAATAGTGATAATCACTATTGGTAAGAAAATTATAAACTTCATTAAAATACGTTTTATCACTATCGCCATCAACATAATCACCATCAGTAAACTATATATAAGATAAGTGCGAATAAGTGAAAATCATTTGATTTTCTATTTTGCTATTACATATTTACCCTAATTTCTTATTTGTCCATTACTCTATTAATTAGAAAACAAGAAAAAATAATGAAAGAAAAAACCATTAGCTTTTTTCAATAAATATGCATTATGGAGTAGCTAAGTTAAAGAATGTGCAAGTAAAATTAAAGATTCCAACTTAAAGTTTAATAGAAGCCCAACTTTTTTAAGTCTAATTATGAAGTTACGATGCTTTGTAATAGGTGAAAGTTTTAGTATTACATTTTTTACATTTTCCATTAATATCCCAAACTATCAAATTAATTTTTTTTTTTAATTAACCAGCGGGGAGGACTTTAGGGATTTGAACCCGGGTAATCCCGGTAAGGGGTTAGGCTCTTAACGCGTGGGCTAACCCTTCCAAACTATCATATTTCATTTAATTGATTCCAAATTATTATTATTATTATTATTACTTTTGTTTTTAAGTAAGAGTCGGGATGATATTTGTCACTTCTTAATTCACTTTAATTTAATCATTCACTATTTATCTAACTAGAATTCTCACCCGTGCATTACACGGGGAGAACAACAGTAATAAGAAAATTCAATATTAACACATACTTAGTTTTAGTCAAACATATATTAAATACAATAAAAATAATATACCGTTGATTTAGCAGTCACATTTAGTTTCGATTTAATACTATGTATATGTATATTAATGGTGCCATACGATACATTGGGGTATGTCACATAAGAAATCACAATAGATCTTTTGGTGTTATATATCTGGTAGTTTTTTTCACCTACCCCATTGGGTAGATTAAAGTCCCCCATCCTATATGGCATGCCATATGGGCGTGCCATTTATTCACCAACTATTAAAGAAAAAAAAAAGTTGTTGGGGGGGGGGCAGAAAATAAACCAACACCCCCTCGCCTCCCCCTCCCCCCACGCAACCCCCTCCAACAGCAATGGCCGTCGGAGACTCTGCAACTTCCGGCGACAATGATTGTCACCGGTAGTTGCACAAAAAAATGGAGGGTTCTCCCTTTTTTTCTACAGCCAGATCCGACTATAGAGGCTGTAGAAATGGGGGGAGGGGGGAGAACCCCCCATTTTTTCTTCTACTACAACTTCCAGAGAAAGAAAAATAGAGGGTTCTCTCCCCATTCTCGCAGCCGGATGGGGGTAGAACCCACCACTTCCGGCGAAAGAAAAAATGGGGCGTTCTTCCGCTTTTTATCTAGTTGCAGGAATGGGGAGAGAACCCTCCACTTCCCGGAGAGGGGGGAGGGAGGGGGAATGGGGGGAGAACCTCCTATTTTTTCTTCTACCGGAAGTTGTAGCAGAAGAAATAATAGGGGGTTCTCCCTCCATTTTTGCAATTGGATCTGGCTGCGGCAATGGGGGAGTGCCCCCAATTTTTTTCCAACTTCCGACGGCATTCACTGCCGCTGCAGAGTCTCCGCTGGTAAGGGGTAGGTGGGAATAGGGGTGTTGGTTTCTTTTCCTTTCCTTTTTTTTTTTAAATAGTTGGTGAATGAACGGCACGCCCATGTGACATGCCATGTACAATGAGGGGAGACTTTAATCTTCCCCTATGGGGGTAGGTGAAAAAGCTAATATATCTGGTGTTAGATCGATCTAAATAAAATAATAATTGTGCTACTGAGAAAAAATAATGTAAAAACTTGTCTAATCAAATCAACAATCGATTATTGTTCACCCACGTGTATAACAAATTAAAGTTTTAAAGGAAACACAAAATAGAGAATAAAAAATTAATATAAACTCTTAATCAGAATAAATTTCAATGAAATTTAGTTGTTATAAATTTCTTAAGAAAGAGACTCTTAATTATACAAAAAATCACCAGTTATTTTTTAAGGAAAAAAGTTCGTGAAAATTATTTTAATATTTAAGTTATTTTATCAGAAAGTAGGGAAAAAATTTAAAAAAATGAAAAATAAATTTAATTGTTATCCAGTACATTTGTTATCCAAAGATACTATTGTGAATTTCTTTAAGAAGATATTCTTAATTATCAAAAAAATAGATAATAAAAAAATGGATAATTATCCACAAGTGACTTCATCAATGCCGTCACCAGTATTCTTAATTATGATGCCAGACCAGTAGCGGGAAATTACAATGCCCGACGACTTCTCTTATTATTAATATATATATATATATTTTAAAAAGAGAAATCTTATTCATTTACTGAATCAAACAAAAGTACATCATCAATCACAAAAGGCAGCGAATCATAGACCACACTAGGACCTGACATAGAACCAGCCGCTCGAGTAAGCACATGAGCAACTTGGTTTGTAGACCATCTAACACTAGAGAACACTATGCCAGAGAGTTCTAGAGCTAAGAGCTTACAATCTAAAACCAAACCAAAAGGAGACAAGTTAGAAGAGGGGGAACGGAGGGCTTCAAAAACAGTCAGTGCATCTATTTCCACCGTAACCCGATGTAGTCCCTTTTCCTTTACCCACGATAGCGCTTCACAGATCCCCAATTAATTTAGCAAGTCTAGCCTCAAACAACGCTCTTCCGATCTTCACAACTTTGGCCTTCCGAAAAAGCTCCAGCCATGTCCCTCAAAACCTATCCAATTCCTACCATACACTGATTAGGAAAGGTTGCCGCATCAATGTTCAACTTGAGCCCTCCATCATTCGGTTGACTCCACCTAGCCACTTGTGAAGTGGCCTAATCCCTTCGTTGAGATTGTGTAGCACGTGGCTGACTCCACTGATTATGCATAAGGATTGCTAAAGATACCACCTTGAGAGGCATAAACGAGCTTCCACGCTAGACAACCTCATTTCGATTGTGCCACAGAGCCCAATAAAGCATAGCATTCCTCTCCCTCCCAATTTGGTCAGCATTTTCCAATGAAATCAGCAACCAATCATAAAAATTTTGGGCCGTATTGTGCCTAAAACCAACTACAGAGGCTGTCCAAACCTTTCGGGCAAACCCGCAATCCACCAAAACAATGCAAGACCGATTCATCCCCATCACGACACACTAGACACAGCCCCTCAATGTTAACCCGCTTTATACGTAGGTGATCAAGAGTAGGAAGTACTTCAGTTGCTGCCCTCCAAACAAAATTCTTTACTTTAGGT
>CAVNYN010224259.1:0-68793 GCA_963692815.1 Nyctanthes arbor-tristis
AGCTGAATCAGGGATGGAAGAAAAGAGAAAATGCATTATGTTAGTTTTAGAGTTGAGCAAGATGGAGATGCAACAATCTGCAAAGGTTATTTTTCTTGGGCGGAAGTTTTCTTATTAAATCATTATTATTACTATTATTGTGCAATTAGATATAGTGAAAATAACATATATATAGCTTTCAAAAAAATTAACATATATATATATATATGTGTGTGTGTGTGTGTATTAAAAATAATTTATGGTTTTTTTTTTTAAATAGAAGCAGCAAAGAAAGTTTAGTAATATAATTATTACACTCTATATTAATGTTTTATGAAGGACCAAATAATAAAATATAATAAATAGTAACTTGTCTTTTGCAAGAATTAAAATAAAAAAAAAAGGTTAGATGCAAAAATTAAAATTAAAAAGGAAAAAAAAAAGGTAAAGCAAGAATGAAACAGGAGATAGTTGGACATTGTCACCCTATGATTTTATTGGGCCCAAAAGAAAAAAGATGGGATAGTTTCACATTTACCTTACTATTTTAAGAAAATCCTAGATATACTTCCTAAACGTTATAAAATTTAAAAATATTGTGTAATATACTGTGTTACACATATAACAAGGTATTTTTTTATTCTTTTAAAGTTATTATTATTTTTTCTTTTTAAAAAATATTTTTTAAAATACCCCTACGCCAATCTCCCTAACTCCCGACCCACCCACCTGGCCTAACTCACCAACCACCCCAACCTCCAGCCGGCTGATCTTCTTTCTTTTTATTTTTCCTTTTACCTTTTTTTTTCTTTTCTTGTTTCCCTTTTTTGTTTGTTTTCTTTCTTTTCTTTTTAAGCTTTTTTTTTTCATTTTTAAATTCATATAATATTAATTGTTTTATGTTTCAATTTATATAATAACTAATGTTATACTATTTTAATATAAATTATTATACAAAGAACATAAATTGTTAAACAAATAACATAATCAAAACCGTCTTTAAATAGCCATAGATAAGCCCATGATAAAAAAAACACAAAAATAATAATAAAGAAATTGGAAAAATAAGAAAACGGAAAATCATAAATTTAAAGGGCTAAACGACCTCGAATGTCCAAATATTGATGAGCATTTATGAAAACAAAGAAAAAAAAGCAAAAAATAAAAATGAAAAAAAAATGAAGTTGGAAAAAGGAAAAGGATAAAAATAAAAAAAAAAAAGGAGAAAGGAAAAGAAAAAATTTTCTCAAAATCCAGTGACCAGATCCACGAGTGGTGTAGGTGATATTTTATTTTTTTGTCATACATTGAGAATGCAATTATAAATTAGATTTTTTTATTTTAGGAAAAGTTTTGAATTTTGTGATGTAATAAACATTCTTTTTTTAG
Source organism: Nyctanthes arbor-tristis (assembly GCA_963692815.1). Lineage (NCBI taxonomy): Eukaryota > Viridiplantae > Streptophyta > Magnoliopsida > Lamiales > Oleaceae > Nyctanthes > Nyctanthes arbor-tristis. The sequence continues at coordinate 1,369 of CAVNYN010224259.1, forward strand.
TACCAACTTGATTTTTGATTTAAAAAGTTACTCGACATAATATTATATGCTTATTATTATACTTTTGTTAATTTTTAAAAATAAATATCTAAAGTCTCAAAAAGTTTTGTAGACTTTTTAAATAAAAGTCAACAAAAGTCTATATAAGTCTCTTACTTAAATCTCATAATATCCACGAAAGTCTTAGAAATCCTCAAAAGTCAACAAAAGTCATTTTTTAATGAACGTGTTTAAAAGTCTAAAAGTCTAGATTGAATACAAGCCCCTAAGAGCATCTCCAATGCAAACATCTAGTCTTGTGGTGACGTGGAGGAAAGATATAGACACATAAATTTACAAATTTCAATTTTCTCTCTCTTTTTTCACTTCTTTCTTACCTTTTAGTCTGTTTATTTTTCATTTTTTCTCCACAATATCTTTGAGAATATCTAGCTGTAGAAAGTGTCAAGGACATTGTGAAGAAAATATAGAAAATAAAGAGAGAAAAATGTAAGAAAAAAGTAAAAGAAGTAAGGGAAAATTGAAACTTATAAATTTTATGTGTCTATATCTCTTCTCCACGTCACTCCGAGACTAGACATTTACATTAGAGATGCTCTAAGAGCATCCACATTGGTATTGCGAAATTTAGCTATTCATATAAGCAAAAAATATATTTTAAGTTGTTAAATACTACATATGTAAGTTAAATTTAACAATTATTATTGAAATATCACATTGAATATGTTAAATAAAATCACCGAAATCCACTCAAGTTTAAGTAGGCTTCATTCTTGTCAAAAGTTATTACTCAAAGTTTAATAAATTAAAAAAAAAAATTTAAAAGCATTAAATTCTAGCACAATATTGAAATTATTACTAAAGTTAACAATAAACTTAATAACTAACCCAAAAGGATTCTTTTAATAATTTTCTTAACACCACTAATTAGCTTTTTTTTTTTAATTGTTAACTAACAACCTAGTTTAACACTATCAATGTTGAAGTTTCCAAATAAATGGGGTAGTTTCCTTAAAAAAAAAAGATCGTGTTTCAATTTTCAAAAGCCCATGAAATTAATTCTCCTTAGTAAGTGTAAATGTGTACTTTTGCACTTCTTCTTCTTCCCTCAATCCCTAATACTCTTTCTCAAACAAAGCTTTCATTTCATGGCGGTCCACGGCTCGAGTTCTCTCTTACAAATTTTTCTTCTAAAATCCAGTTGTACTGGTCCTATTCGAGCTACGTCCATACCTGAAAGTCTTCTTCCTTACTATCTTCTTCGAGTTGTGGCATGGGCGGAACCATACATATTGCACAACCATTGCGGTTGTGTGGCACATTGAATTCTTGTCCTTATTACACTAAAATCAATCCCAGAAAAATACAATCATGTAAAGAAAATTTATTTTCATTACAAATGGGCCAAAATGTGTATCCGACCCAAAAATGAAAACCACAAATAGATAGTTATGGTGTCCAATACTCTTTAATAGAGCGTAAATTCCTATCTCCCTTCTCTTGAATCTGATTGGGAGTTAAAAGTAGTCTATTTGTTGAAGCTTTTTATGCAGATAAGTATATTGCTTATTATTCCCGAAATTGATTTCCTGCTCTCTAAGAAGGTTCTAAAGTACATCATTCATGGTTCTTTTCATTGTGGAACTATTTTACATTTCCTTTCTTCAAAATTTCCGACCGCACTCAACAAAAATCCTAACTATGCCACTGAGTTGTGGGATATTTTTTTTATTTGTCAGAATCTTGTGGGATAGGAGCGGTGTATTAATGTTTGGTCTTGTGAACAATAGCATAGTGCATTGGGTACACTCATCAAATCGCCAAATGTGTAGCTCGGGTACCAAGAAAAGCATCTCAAACACTAAGCCAGTAAAGGCATCTCGTAACTTGAGTTCCTCCTCGTACAAGTTGAAATCCTCGCTGCATAATAGATAAAAAAGAAAGCACATGAGATTGAAATTTTGAACCACAATAAATTTCATAGAACTGTCCGTAGTTTAACACTTTTTTAGAATAAACTGAAGCCATTGAACAACACAATTGCAGATCAATTGAAAATATGATTCATGAATTCCATTCATATTCCAAAATGCCGCAAATGGATGACCTAACATAAGAAACCCACTATTACAAGAATGTTGAAAAAATAAGTTATCTAGTTCTACTTAATTAATTATCTGATTAATAATTGCTTACTGTAAATTCTGTAACAATTCAGCAAAGAACACATATAACTAATTGTGGCACAGATAGTAATAAATTAATTTGCCATCTCTAATTAAGTATGATAGGATATATCTAGATCGAATCAGCGATATAATCAGCTTAAGTAAGGCAGGATATATCTTGGTCCGTCAGACGTAAACACTAACACAAGCGTAATCTCATCAGAAAAATAAATACATATTGAACACCATATTTGTTGACGCGGAAACCCAAAAAAGGAAAAACCTCGGGCGCCCTTGCCACGGGATAACGAACACTAACTTGATTATGTAATATCGTAACATTCATTAAACACACAGAAGGAAAACTTATAAAAAAACTCCCTTCTTTTCACCCTTTGTGGTGTTATGAAGACAACTCCCATTACTTCTTCTCTTCTTCTCTATTGTGCTTCTCTCTAAACGTACATCCAGCTCTTAGAGATCTCCCGAGTTCATCGCTAGATAATTGAACTCCTAAACCCTTCAAACTTTTGCGGAAAGTCCCTTACACAATATTGATCACCTACCAACATACTCTGAAGGGATACAATATTAAACACAGCTTGTGGAAGTGTGAATATTCATACAAGAATAAATTCTCACGGGTTGGTTGTGTGCTTGATCTCTTGTCTCGAGCTTTAGGATATTGCAAAGTGATTGCTTGATTCTTGCTTGGTATCTAAACAAGAGAATGTCCCATATATAATGCAGTCTTTGATTTCTTGTACAAGTCAAGAAATAGAATGCCTCATATATATATGTATATATATATATATATATAAGTAAAGCAATATTAGTATTCTATATAAACATAAACTTTCCTTGTAAGAGATACTTTAACATGCATATAATCCTAGCCCTAGTAAATAAGGTAAGTAGAAGATAATTCAAACTAGGAAAGTTAATATATGCATATTTTCGAGCTTCTTGGTTCCAAAGAAAAATATCCTCACGCCTAAAATGCCTTCTTTTTGACCAAGAAATAAATTTGCATGCTCGGAATAATATCTCACGCAAAATATGTCATCTAAATATTACATCAAAATAATTTGACATCAAAAATAAAATTAAAATATGCTAACACGATGTTTGTACTAATAATGTCACTCTTTGTCTTTTCTAATTTTTTAAACCTTAGTGGCACAAATGTCAAAAAATTTAAACAAGGCAAAACATATAAACAGTTAAACACAAATTACTTCTCCCCATTAGTTTTAACTTCGACCTGAACAAGGAATCACATAACAAACCAGAGCTAAGAGAGATATAGCCTGATCAGCTACTATACTTCTCCCATTTTTTTGATAAAGGAGAAAAGCCAAATGAATAATATTTTGATGGGAGTTTTCTGATCAACTGCTTTAGTTATTACCTTTCTCAACTGCTTCAGATTTATTTAATGCAAAGGGTAAACAGACACTGCTTGATGCTTCAATTAAAGTTCCAAATGCATCTAGCTAAATGCACACAAGCAAACATATGCAATAGAAAGAAACCAATTTCAGTTGAGATTATGTGTTGAATACTTTTCAAAATACCTATAGAAGTTTACACCCAAGAAGTATTCAGTCAATAGAACTGTTCTCAATTGAAGGGTTTTTAATGAATGGGTTTAATTGATTTAATCTTTTTATGGTCAATCAAGTCTCTACTTTGCACCTTATTATGCCTTGACTTATTGAGTTGTATTCATGATGCACAAGAAGACTGATTATCATCTAAATATCTCTTTGATAAAGAATACAACTTTTAAATCCTCGACTTGCTCTACTTTTTCGATAATATGAGTAGTTTTCTAGGGGTAAAGCTAGCTGCACACACTCAAAGACTTAGTTAATAGGTAGCTTTTTTCCTTACTAGCCCTAACCCTCAGACATATAAGTTATATGTAGTAGCGAATAGCGTAGATACTGACCATAGGTCTACACTAAATTTACGACCCTCAATCAGTAACTCCTCATAATGTAAAGCAGGTAGGACGTATCCATTCATATTTTTCAGCAGTTTATCATTATGGAATAATGAGTATAAATTTTGACTCATCTCTTCAAGATGTGTCCTCCTCCATGTAACTCAGTAATATCCTGCGCTCATTAAGTAATTTGAGCATTTAAGTGATGGCACCCAAATCATTAAAAAAAAATTTAGATTTTTCATTTCTTCTCTTCTTTTTTTTTTAAATATATAATGAGTAAAAGTATCAGAAAGTGCAGAATGTAGATTTTTTTTAATTTTTTAAAATTTTTTAATTGCACAGATGGAAAACTATTAATGCGGATATTTCAGCTCTCGCCGTGTTAATAGCGATGATAAGTAAATCTTTGAGTTTATACTGAATTTGAACATATAATAAAGTAACCATAAAGCTGTTCAACTCGTTTATAAAAGAAGTGATGTAGATCATGCAAAAATATTGAATAAGCCATTCAGAGATTTTGCACCAAGTCATATATAGCACAATAGCAAGGATTTGAATATGTTACTCCCAGTAGTAGAAAGAGAAATGAAATTCATTATGAAGTCATTCTTGAATTTAGTTATTTTCTGATTCAAACATCAGAAATCTGTTCAAATCAGACTGGATGCATCTCATTTTGGATCTGTGGTAGAATGTTTCAATATCAGATTTTGCCAAATATATCCAATTTCCTTGCTTCCCCTTAGCCATGACTCAATCAGGATTTTTTTTTTTTATGAAATAAGACTTCTGCAAATATACCAAACTCACAACCCCCACGATCAAATTGTATCAACGGAGTTAATTTGGGAGTTTCAGGGTTCATACATCAAAGAAATAAAAAATATTTAGATCCAAAAATTAAAATGCATATAAATTTTTTTTAAATATGCAAATACAAATAAAGTATAAATAAAATAGATATTATCATGTGCTAAGTCTTATGATTAATAGGATAAACAAGTTCAATAGGAACCAACATATTTTCATAAGCTTTCAAATCAACTTTTTTAACCTATGCTTGTTTCCCTTTCAAATTAGCATTATTCTTGGACTTGTTTTCATCAGTAGGAATGTCATTTTTGCTTTTATGTTTGTTTAAAAATCTATAATAATTAGATTTTTTATGTCCTTTAATCCCACAATAAAAGTAAATAGGCACATAATATAGAGAATAAGTATAATGCTTCCCATGGTTATTTTTAGTCATGTTCATAAAATTTGAAGATTTAGACTTCACATGACAATGAAGACCACAACAAGAATTAGAATACGATGAGTGGTACTTACCTAAAGTCTTATGTGGTTGTGATGTATAAGATTTTCTTTTTCCAGTTTGGGTTCTTTTCATCTTAGCTTGACATACTTTATGACATCCGGTTCCAACTACTGTATGTCTTTTTGTCATATTCTAAACTCTATTGTTAGATCTACCTTTCTGATTTTGGTTAAGTGTTCAGGTCTATGCAGATAGGTCTGCTCTGGCTTGAGTTGCAAACGTGTCATAAACACAATTTTGTTAGGCAAAACCTATGTGTACAGTACCTTTAGATTTGCCATATGTCAGTTGAGACTTGATCCTGGTTGTAGGCATAGTACAAAGTAGTAGAAGCATTTTTGTTTAAAGGCTTGACAAAATTATCTAAAGGAGTTTGGTTTGTAGCTTTTACAAAAACTGCTTGATTTGACACCTTCTCTTTCCCTTTGTCTTCAAAACCTAGACCAGTTTTAACATGAGTTGGTCTTCCATAACTAAGAACCTCACTCAGTCTTGCAACTCTAATAGTAATTTCTTTGACTCTTTTTTGTGAATTATTCAAATCCTCATTGATTCTGTTCAATTAATCTTCTTTTTCTTGTAATAGTATTCGAAGAGTCAATATTATTTGTTGATTTGCATCTTTATCATTTCTCAGAGTCAAGACAATAGCTTCAAGAGTTGCAACTTTCTTTTGTTCGACTGCCACTTTTTAACTGATAGCAATACAGTCTGAACAACAATCGTATGTCCTTTAGATTCTAGATCTTGAGAGTCTGATTGAGTTGAGCAGGATATATCTGGATCATGTGCTGGATAGAAAATTCCTGCAAGAAAGCAATTGATAGAGATACATCCTGATTGAACTAAAGTAGATAACATATTTACCTGATTATCAGAGACATAATCCTTGGTTTTAGATTCAGATATCTCATCTTCATCTTTTTCCATCTCAAGTTTTTCTTCCAATTTAGATTCAGATGTGCCATGCTCGCTTATGTTGAATACATCATCCAGTATACTTTTGTCTGGGTAGGATATGTCAGATGTATTTACTGGGTGGACAGATCCTACAGTGAAACATTTCACAGGGTTATTTCTTGCCTAAATATAAGCAGTTAAACTCTTTACCTAATTTTCAGAGATATCAAAGCCAGACACATCATCTTCCTCTTCATTGTAGAAAATTTTCTTGGAATGCCCTTTTTTTTTTTTGAAATTTTTTCTTCACATTCATGTGACATGTGGTCAAATCGTTGACACTCATTGCATTGAATTCTATTTTTAGTTAGAGTAGCGGATTGACTTTTGAGATTCTTTCCATTTTGCTTTTTCAAAACCATCTTGAATTGCTTTTTGAGTAATGAAAGGTCATCTTCTTCATCAATGTCATTGCTTTTTAAATCATCTCAGATTTTCTTACGTTGAATTAATTTTCCGCCTCTTTGTCCTTCTTCTTCTTCTTCTTCTTTTTTTTTTCTTGAGATTTAGCTGATATGTTATAAGTGAGCCAACCAATTCTTCAACTTTGATACTTTCCACACCCTTACTTTCTTAACTTGCTGTGATCTTCGTATGAAATTTATTTGGCAAGGATCTAAGTATATTTTTAACTATTTTCTTCTCAGAGTATCTCTTTCCAAATGCATGTGTAGTCTTTGTGATCTCACTTAGTCTTCCATAAAAATCTTTGAACTCTTCGTCCTTGTGCATCATTAATTGGTCAAACTCTGAAGTAAGTATCTGATGTTTTGAAGATTTGACAGAATCTGTTCCTTCATTATCAATCTAAATACGTCTCATGCATCTTTAGCTGTCCTATAAGAGGAAATCATCTGGCATTGGTTTGCATCAACAAAAAAATATATATATTGCATTTAAAACTTTTGAATTCCACCCAGAATTAGTTAATTCAGTTCTATTATATGCATCTTTAGGTATAGCAACAACATTACCTTCTTGATTGATAGTTGATGTACTGTAACCTTTTAAAATAGATAGCCATGCATTTTCATTAATAGACTGAATATATATATCTCCATCTTAATCTTCCAGAATGCATAATTTGAGCTATCAAGTATAAAAGGTAGAAAATAAGCACCAACTAAAGTATTATCTATGTCTAGGTTACCGGATCTCACTTGTGTTTAAGTGAACCCGCTTTGATACCAATTGTTGAAAAATGAGTTATCTAGTTCAATTTAATTAATTATCTAATTAAGAATTCCTCAATGTAAATTCTATAATAATTTAGCAAAAAACACAAATAACTAATTGTAGCACAGATAGTAATAAATTAATTTGCAATCTGTCTAATTAAACACGGTAGGATATATCTAGATTGAGTTATCGATATAATCAGTGTAAAGAAGGCAGGATACATTGGTCCGTCATACGTGAACAATAACACACGTGTAATCTAGTATAGAAAAATAAACACATAATGAACACCAGATTTGTTGAGGTAGAAACCCAAAAAGGGAAAAACCGCAGGCACCCTTGCCATGGGACAAGCAATCCACTAACTTGTGAAAGTTTAGTATAGAGAAAAGAGTATAAGTGATATCGTAATATACACTAAACACACAAAAGGAAAACTTATAAAGAACTTCTTTCTTTTCGCCCTTTGTCGTGTTATGAAGACAACTCTCATTGCTCATTCTCTTCTTCTCTATTGCACTTCTTCCGAAACGTACATCAAGCTCCTAGATATCTCTCAAACTCATCAACAGATGCTTGAACTCCTAAACCCTTCAAACTTGTGTGAAAAGATCATTGTGCACAATGTTGGTAACCTATCAATGTACTCGGAAGGGGTGCCAATATCAAACACAACTTGTGGAAGTGTGAAGATTTATGCAAGAATAAATTCTAGCGGGTTGGTCATGTGTTTGATCTCTTGTCTTGAGGTTTAGGTTATTGCAAAGTGATTGCTCAATTCTTGGTTGGTACCTACGCAAGAGAATGTCCCATATATATAATGTAATCTTTGATTTCTTGTACAAGTCAAGAAATAAAGATACCTAACATATATAAGAAGAAAAAGTAAAGCAATATTAGTATTCCATGTCAACATAAACTTTCCTTGTAAGAGATATTTTAACATGCATATAATCCTTACCTTAGTAAATAAGACGAGTAGAAGATAATTCAAACTAGGAAAGTTAATAAATGCATATTTCGAGTTTCTTGGTTCCAAAGAAAAATATCCATACATCTAAAATACCTTCTTTTCGACCAAGAAATCAACTTGCATGCTCGGAATAATAACTCACGTAAAACATTTCACGCAAATATTATATCAAAATAATTTTTGACATCACAAATAAAATTAGAATATGCGAACACAATATTTGTACTAACAAAGATGACCATAAATCTTAAACTAGTAAACAAGCTCATTATATGTTAAACAAAGAAACAATGTGATATTCTTTATTGAAGCACTGTTCCCAATTAATCTGATCATCTTCACAGGCCATGTTAGCTTTAAAGAGCTTCACTAGAGAATATTTATTTATATGCTCAATTCTTCCACATCTATAGCACTGGGGGGTTTTTTTTTTTTTACCTTGCTAGTTGTCACCTGATTTCTTTGCAATGCTATCTGAATTTTGTTCAATAAACTTCATTTTTGAGAAGAGAACATTATTAGATTCATCAATAACAAAATTCCTGGCCATTTGTTTAGCGAAGGCTTCCTAATTTGAAAGCAATTTCTCTAGTTCTTCAACTGACAGATGAGTTTCCCATCCTTGAATGGAAGTAAGAATGGGAGAATATTATTTCTTTAAACCGTGTACGAACAAGAAATCTTTGCAGGCGAACTTCACTAATTTTTTCCTCTAGCATCTAGTTTAGAAATTCCAGCACATATGGTTTTGACCGTGCAAGAAAGATTCCGAAATCGACATACCTTCTTGCATCGTCATTGCTAACTCATTTTCCAAGAATTATAACCTTGTTGTATTGTACTTGGAAAACAATATCTCAAGTCTCCCATACTTTCTTTGGAGAATTAATGTCACGAATATGATCAACGAATGCCTTGCTAATTAATGTTCTTTAAGCAAGCGCTTTTCCGCATTTCATCTTCCATTTCCTTTGTTGTTCAGCATTTTCGAGAGATTCAGCTGGAATCTCTACATTAGAACCAGATACTAGTTATGTACTAGAGGTCTTGACCTTGTAAATAATCCTCCGTGTGTTGGAAACAAGAAAAAGAATAGTAATAATTTCAAAAATTATTTTTCTTTTAAAAACAGGGTCGATCTGGATGTTTAATTCAATACAAGAATAATTAATTACCTAAAGAGAGCGCAGTGGAATATACCTTTTCACAATCAATTAATCCCACGAACTGTTGACGAGAATTACTAGCTCCCGACCCTTGGATCTTCTCCGGATTGCTTCCAAGTTCTGGATTGCACCGGCGAGTGGGCACCGCTAGGAATTCTCCAAAACCCGACACAAGAGCTGAACCGTAGAGAATTAATTATCTACAAGAATACTGTAGGGGGCGTAGCTCTTCCCAAGAATGAGAAATAAGACCGCCCCCTTCCCCTATATATAGGGAAAAATTCAAAGTTCTTTCGTGTCTTGCAAGACTGAAGAATTCTATTCCTAATAGGTTTGTGCAAACCCTAGAATTGCTTTCCAAGCAACTCTTAGACTTTCTAGAAGCTTCTAGAGGGACCCAATCAGATTTACACAATTAGGCTCCTAATAATTAAATCCAGTCAAACTGATCCAAACTGTCTAATTTAATTATTAATAATTCGTACACTCCACCAAAGATGAATTATTGCAACTCCTAATTATATAAATAATCACAGGAACTAAAATAATTAATTCCACAATTAATTATCCTCTTGACTTATTAATCTAATGGTTGGTCCCTGTCTTATGATCCGATAATTAATTAGGCATGCACCTGACCGTATCACCTTATTAATTATACACTTTGCTTAACTCTCAATCATCACTGCTATGATTTCTATTTAGCATGGTCCGCTAAATACTAACGTTAGATTTCTGAAATCATACTTGCAGATGATTAATTTAAACAGATCATTTAACTCTTTATTTAAGAGCAACGGATTCCTCTCGCAGTACGCATTCCATTATTTCACTCTCTTCCGGTTCCCAACATGCTGAGTATATTGACCAAACATTTATTTAGTCTCTTCCGGTTCCCTTAAGATTGCTCCATAACAGAACCTACTCGAGACAGATTCAGACTAACCGTATGACCGTCATGTGGAACTTTAATTCTTGCGCATGGTCATGCTTTGGAATTAAATTCACACAATGGTCATGTCCAATATACTTATCTCGAAGTATATCAATGTCATCACTCACGACCTCTACCAGTCGCAACAATCAAGATAAATCGCCTACTTTATTAAGTCAGAGTGATAGACAAATGAACCATAATAGACTAAATTGCCAACCTTTATTCTTGGTTCAGGACTAATGTTTTTGATTGAAATATTAAATGTATCTTCTGTACTTCTAAAGTACTCATTTAATATTTTCTCAAAGCAACCAATGACACTTCATTACCGCTTTTAATAAACAATTTTGCAAATGATAAACATCGCATTTATTCGATAAATAAATAACTGTTTATTTACAATTCAGTCAACGACACTTTATTGGGCATAAATCCCAACATCGTGCACATTCTCCAGTACTTGTAGTTTGTGCTTACAAGCTTTTTGACACCATATTGCGTGTTAGAACATTTTCCTTCATACTTCAGAACAATAATTTCCTCTTCAAGTTTCAATCTTTTCTAACAAGACAACTTGATTGACAGAGAGAAAATCAAGAATTTGTCTTAAACATGGCTTTGATTCCATATAACAAACTACGCACAAAATTATTATGGAAGAAACTTTAACTTGGAAAATGTACAATGTCTTATTGAAGTATTTGTGCAAATGAAATTACAAAGGGATGACATTTATAGAACTGAAATAACAAACTCTCCTAAAATAATCAGCAACAACTTGCATGAAATCTTATCTTATTTGACACACTACTAAGTTATCCCTGAATAATAGAAACATAAAAAGATTTTTATTATTTTTACTTTTTTTTTGTTTTTATTTAAAAAGTAACGGCAAAAATGATATAAAAGACCTTATGAGTAAATTTATGAAAGGATGGAGACCAGTTAATAAAAAGTGTAAAAACTAGGGACCATTTGTCAAATTTACCCTTCTAATAAATTTTTTTTTGACGGGAAACCCCTTTAATAATTAAATATATGCATTGGATGAGAATATAAATAAATACAAAGGTTTGGATCTGTTCGTCCAAATCTAACGGTTGGATATGAAAATACGAATGAATGCAAAGTTCGGGGACCATTGCTGCAAATTATCCTTTAGATTAAGATGGTGTTCTTGAGTTTGATTCTCATATGTGCTTCACCTACCATCCCTTTGTGTGGGGGTGGGGGGCCCGGAAAAAAAAACTCTCTTTCCTCCACGTATACGTATAATGAGATAACCCTGTCGTACATTGATGAGAAATATTTTTGCTTTAGATACATCTCATATATAATAATAATAATAATAATAATAATAATAATAATATTTTCTTGTTATTACAAGATTTTCACTGTAAACCCCACTACCCTTAATTACCGACTCAAGAGAACAATCAAAACAAAGCAAATTTAACACGCGGCTTAAGAATTCCTCAAGTTGGTCCCACTCCAAGAAAATCAATGAAAAGCATCTCTTTCTTCTCAAAATTTTCACTCTCATTTTCTCCACACATGTAGTGATTGGCCCTATTGTTTGCTGCTGATTCAGATGCTGCAGTAACTTCAGAATTTGAATCTGATTGATCATTCTCTTCTCCCCTATTCCCCAATATTGGCTTCTTCACCTTTTCTTCTCCTCTACGTTGACCTGAAAATACATAAACCATCTATCAGTTCTGTTCTAGAACCAACCAGTTAACTCATCGTGAAACTTGAGCCGTAGATTATTTTTTTTAATTTTATTTTTTTTATTGAGTCATATCATTTGGTTGATTTCTTGATTTTAGACTATTTTCATAGAATAGATTTTTCAAGTACCACATAGATGAAAGTTTTCTAAAACTGACAGCGTATTTTCTTATGGAACCAATTTTACTGTGGTTACATAAGTTTTTCTAAAGAAACCATGTTAGTTCCTTTTAGGATCCCATTTTACCATAAAAAGTAAGAAAGCACTAATGGTTTATAATTTTATTTAGCAAATATAGTTCTTTAAAGGAAACGAAATTGTTTCTTTAGAAAAATTTGTGGTTGGAGCTGCCACATCATGACGTTGGTTCCATAACGAACCAGAATGACTAGTTTTAAAACAGAAGTCATCATAATCATATCCATACCCCTTTGAAATTCCAGGAAATTGTGTTGTAAGTTATTTAACGAGGAGGGCCTTCTTCTTCTTCTATAAACACTATTGAACTCTCTATTTTTTCTAGCCATTATCACATGCCAGTGATTCTTGACTGCATTATCAGTTCTACCAGGGAATAGTCTGGCAATCAGAGCCCATTTGTTGCCATACATTCTGTGGGCAGCTAAAAGCCTTTCTTCTTCCTCCTCACTGAAACCCCTTCTGTTCAATCTTGGATCTAACTGGTTAAACCATCTCAATCTGCAGCTTTTGCCTGAAGTTTTCATTTCCAATCAAAAAATGAGCTAAAAAAAATGAAGAGATCTCGTAGTTGACAATTGACGACGAATAATTAATCAGAAATGAGATGTGGCCTTACCTGATCTTCCTTGAAGCTTTTCTGCAATGAGATTCCAGTTTTGAGGACCATATTGGGAGACAAGTTCTCTGAGCTTAGCATCCTCATGAGGTCTCCAATGGCCTCTGGCACACATTTTCTTGTTTCCTGTAGATTTTCTCTTCCCAATCTCTTCTTCCTCATCATCCTTCTTCCAAGCGAAAAAGCAAGAAGGGTTCATCAGATTTTGCTCCATTAATGGAGCATTCTGATTATTAGAATGGACCATCAATGTCAAATCTTGAAACCCACATGAAATCTCTCTCATGATAACACTGCAAATCTCAGGAAGAATCTTGCAAGAAAATTGACAGGAGAATACTACAAGATGATGAGGAAATTAACTTGATTCTTTTTGAACTATATATATTTTTGTAGCAGAAAAGAAGAAAAAATTTTTTTGGGTTTTTTTTGCAGAATGAGGATTTGAAGCTTTGTTACCTCAAAAGACAGTACTAGAACAGAATGTGTTGTTCTTACAAACCCTCCTTTCCCTAATTTATTTGAGGTTAGGGTCCATATTCCTATGCGGTGACCTAATTAGTCGAAAAAAATAATAATAATAAAAATAAATAAATAAATAATACACTACTCTACTTTCACATATTCGCGACTCATTGGCTGGTCATGTCGTACAGTTCGTTTCTTAATTATATACTATACATTTTTGCCATATTTTGATGAGTAATATGGGAACTGAGTGATGTCTAATCTAACTGGTATCACAATAAATGAGTAGATATAAAAAATAAATATACGGGAACATTTAAATTTATAATGCCCAATAAGACAATTAAGTTGAAAATTTTTCAATTTAGATAAAAACCATTGTTCTTTTTTTGTTAGAGGAGGATAATAATAATCATTATTCTATACATTGAACGAAGATATTCCCATTAACTAATTGGGTCACATGACTACTCTCTATTGTCGCACGTCCCCAACTCATTGAGCTAGCTTATGAAATTCGTTCTATGTCAATCGATCATGGGCGGATCCAGGGGTAGCCTCCCGTTTTTGAAAAAATCTATACTTTTATCCTTTGAAAAACTTTAAAAAAAGAAATAGTATTTCAGTTAGAAGTCGTCAACTTTTGGCTACGCTTTCGACCTTCTTCTGAGTACGCTGCTGCAATTGATCGTTAGTTTTAGAATGTTTTCATTGTATCCTACCACATAAAATAAAGATTTCTCTTTTGTTTTTCTATATATATATATATATATGTATAACCTGTGTGCGTGCATGCGGGTGGGTGCAATGAAATCGAGAACCGCTCGTGTGGGTGGTGAGAGTTCCAATTCAAACAGCACTCTGTTGGACTGGGAATGTGCAGATCGGAAGAGCACACGTCTGTTTCCCCATAAATCTCGACTTTAGAGCAAAAAACAGAATCTGTTTGTCTCTTTTCTCAAAAACTTTATTTGTGATTATGAAAATTCAACATTCAAAGACTCAAAAGAAAAACCCTTTTCAGCACATATATCACCACCTAAATATCTCTGTCCTTTTTCATGGTTTCGATTGGAACAAGTGGGAAAACGTTATGATTATTACTCCCTCCATCCTACAAAAATAATTCAAAAGTTATTTTCACATAGATTATGAAGCGATAATTAATATAGTTGAAATATTAAATGTTACCTTATTTTTCCACATATGCCCCTATATCTCATAAACTATTTGAAATATTTTCAGTGTGAATAACAATAATTAATCGAGAGCACATATAGAAATGAAAAATTAAATACATACTCAATATAGTAAGTGGACAATCTTTTTGGGACCGAGGGAATATTAAACTAATAACTAAACAAAATACTCCCTCCGTCTCATGAAGATATTTACAAGAATTAAAAGGGGCAAAAAAAAACTGAATTAGGATATGTTTACCTACAAGCATATGATCTGCTTGGAACGATATTTTCTTGTCAAATAGTTACCAATAATTTAATTTTATATAAAAAAAATCTAACATGTTTGATTGGAAGTCATATTATGAATTGTTTAGAAAATAAAAAGCCTACATACACGTAGGGAAAATTTTTTATTTGTTTTCAAGAAAAATGTGGTCACGTGACTAAAATGGTGAAAAATATTTTTCAAAAACAAATTATTTATTAAACACTACAAAAGTTGGAATTTAAATGGAAAAGACCATTTCTATGGAAGAATTTGATCAAAGATTTGAGTTTATTTGGTTTGAGATACTTTCATGGAAAATGTCAAACTTATGAAAAATTTTCCATCTTCAACCGTTTGATTGAATGGAAATAGAACTGAAATTTCATGGCACAATCTTTTTAGTATTTTTAAGCACAGTTTCACCAATTTTTCTGGAAAATCAGTTCTCCACTACCCTAGATAAAATGTTTTCTATGCATAGAAGTTCAAAAATATTTTCTTTACTATCCTTATGTATCAAATATTGTACAAACATTTTTTTTTTTTACTTAAGTAGGGTAGAAAAACTTCCCTTACTATGAGCTATTATTTCCATACATGTTCACTTGAAAAATAATTTTCACCGAATCAATTTCAAAAAGTCACATCCTCTAAAAAAAGTTCGCTTTATGCTCCCAAAAGAAATATTTTTGTTTGACTGATGGTTAGACAGGTCATCCTACTAAACAGATTTACTTATTTATGTCTATATATAGTTAATTATTGAGAAAAAAAAATGTAAAAGAGAAGCTGAAAAGGACTCATATATTTTGATTGAGAAGTAGTCCAAACAAACATCAAATTTCTTTTTAAAAAATGAGGTAATTGAGAAAGAGAAAAGAGACGAGAAAAGCAGCATTTGTTGAAATTTGGAAAGAAAGGCAAAAAAAAGGAAAAAAAACCCAGAGAAAAGCATCAATTACACATCGAACTTTATTTATTTCAATGATTCCTTTACAAAACCAATTTCAGCTTTGCGACTTGTCAATGAAAAAAACAAACATATTTCACTCTCAACTTGACATCACTTGATAGAACTAACAACAAAAATAATATTTCTTGTTTTCTAACAATTTTCCAACACTAAAACGTCTGGTAGCAGACAGATGATTTGGTGTGCCCATGGCCGCTGATATAATTTGACATGGGACAATATGGGACAATAACGTTGTAGATTTTCTTTTTCTTTTGCATATTCCAAAAATTGTAAACTAAACGAAATGCTAATCAAAATTCGAAACCGTTGTTTTAATTCTAGAAATCATATAGTTGGATGGATTAATCAAGTGTGTTTTATCTTCATAAGATGTTAATAAATTGTGTAAATTTCCAAAAAGTGTAAAAGAAACTTGCAAGTTGAAGTATTAAGTTGTTTCCTATACATAACGGGTTTAAACAAAGTCGAAGAAGAAGAAGAAGAAGAAGAAGAAGAAGAAGAAGAAGAAGAAGAAGAAGAAGAAGAAGAAGAAGAATATTACATGATCAAAAGAATTAATTAAATTTTAATTTTAATTTTCTAATTTAAGGTGTTAGCAAATTTTCAAAATATTTCAAAAAGACAGAAGAAAATATTGCTAAAAGAAAAAGAAAACACATTTTGTGTCATGCAAATTTCTATTCACATTAATTTATATAGTAGTAATCTAGGAATAAACAAAACATGTCAGGTTTGTTAACATCGGATCCCTTTCATTTCCAAGAACTGAAACCGAACTATAAACTATTCATTTAGCAATATATTTCACGTGTTCGTTTGCTTCTTACTCATCACTCATCAGTCAGGGTTTCGTTTGCAGTCTAACTATTTTCAAAATGGAGGTAGATTGAACGACAACGAAATATCATAATATAATAGTCTATTTGTAGTACAAATGAAAGTGTTTGTTTTACCCCATTTTTCTTTTGAAATAAAAATAATTTGTCAATAAAGACGTTTTGAATTTGAATTTTTTTTAAAGGTGTTTTGAGTTGATAGTTTTAATTATTATACCTTCAGCTTCAAATAACACATATTTAGCACTGTCTACCCCTTTTTTTGAAACGTCAACCGGATAATTAGGGTTGAATATGCCATTTATTGTACGTACATATTAGATAAATACACGTGTTTCACTTTTTGTACCACTTTTTATACAAAGAAATATATAAGACACACTGTTTCAAATATATATATATATATATATATATAAAAGACACACTTGACATCAATTTATGAATTAATACATTTTGATATTTATAATAATGCGAGAATTCAAAGAATATGGGTGCCATGCGTCCTGTCTGTATAAAGATTGTTATTTTAAGACTTTTTCGTACCTATATTAGCAGATGTCCAGACCTGTGGTTAACAGGACTCCAAACGAAGTTTACAAAATGGGCTCATATAGTTTCTGACTTTTTTAAAGCAAAAAGCCAATAATAATATTTCGTTATTGTTCAATAAAAGGAAATTGCATGAAATTCGCCCCCTAGCTAGCTACTTGAGCCCTTAGTAGGGATACAGCGGCTCAGCCTTAAAATGCCTAATCCGAGCTAACTCGTGGCTCATATTAGACGGGCCGAAGCTCGGGCTGAGTCTTACAATTGAGGCAAGGCTCTAGCCGAGCAAGCCCGCCGAGCTCATTTGGCCCGTGTGGGCCGGTTCATATTTATGGGCTCAACAAGGCTCGTAAAGGAGAAATGACTTCTTATATTATATTTTTCTTAACAAAATGAAAGATAAAGCTAACAAGCCGAGTCTGGCTCGAAAAAAGCTCGAGTTAAAGATCAAGCCCAGCTCAAGTTTTTTTTTTTTTTTGGGTTAGCCGAGCCTAACTTTTTTTATACTCGAGACAAAAAAAAAACTCGAGCCGAGATTTTAGCCTCATGAGCCAGCTCGGCTTGTTTAAATCCCTAGCCCTAAGCACAAACTTGTTGAGCTTGTCTTCAGGTATGGCCTCTAAATTATCCTACTTGTCGAAAATATTTTCACCCATTGTCATACCGTCCATCTTCGCTTAAGTCAGGCACATGGATATGGGTCATCCACATTGCCCTATTTAGAAATTGATTGTATTTTTATGTATTTTTATTCTTGATTTTTGTTTAATTATGATATTTGAATCAAGTCACAGATGTAATTGAAAATAAGCTTATTTTATTTAGATTACCTTACTATCTTAATCTTCAAATCATTGGAATTTTTTATTGATATTTTTTTTTTGTTTTAACTAAAAACAATTAAGTAGGTATATATGGATTTAAAAAAATGATACCCTTAAAAAGCTCTACAATACAATAAAGTTCATGGTGCATATATGTCGCAAATTGTTATTAGTTGTTTCAAAAAATTAAAAATTAAAAGGAGAGAGTAATTGGAGAGGAAGTATTTGACATTATAGTTTGACATATTGTATAATTATACTCAAAACTCCTAAACTATTTTCCTGTTAATCAAGTATTCCACGTTCCAATAAGGTAAGTGAGTTTGATGGAAAAATTTTAATATACCTCCATGCCCATATGAAAGTACATGATTAGTTGATTAAAAGGGTAACACACTCACGTATTTGTCATATTGATGACATGAGGTATATTAGCATACTCTCACGAGGGTATATTACAATTTTTTTTTTTTAAGTTTGATTCGCTTAATTTTCCATCTATATCTGACTATAAAAAAAAAAAAAAAACATTTCCTCCATTTTTCAACTTAAAATAAAATAAAAAGTAACAACTCCTCTCTCCATCCTAACTATATACGTTTGTTTTCATTTTTTATTCTCCTAAATTTATAGGAGGAATGATCTAACATCAGACATCTAACACTGTTATCGTACAAGACAAATAATGCGGCATAATTTTAGTCATTGATGTGATTTATGTGGGTGACAATATGCTCATATCAGTAGTTAATATTAGGTTATATTAGTTTGATACCATTACGGCACCAGATATCTAGTGCCAGATTATTTCTAAAATATATAAACTTGTTTTTAAAGTAAAGAGAATTTATTTATTCATTTATCAAAATAACCTTGTTAAATTTTCCCTAATTATAATTACTACTGCTCCCATTCCACGAAAATAAACTTATTCTCATTTTTCATTCATCCCAAATTATAGTCCAGGTTCCTTAATGCATATAGTTTTTTCCTCAGATGCCCGTATACGAGATTGAGTTTTTCTACAAAACCATAATTAGTTTTCTTAATGTACCCAGTTTGCTGACGTGGCTGATGAATAAGCCAAAATGGTGGGACCTGGAGTGTGGGCAAAAAAAACTGCCACCCACTTTTGGCTTATGCACCAGCCACGTCAGCAAAATGGGTAATTAAGAAAACCAATGATGTTCTTGTAAAAAACTCAGGGACGTTTTGAAGTTTTCGGGTGCCCTAAAGAACTTTTAAATTAAAATCTTGTAGAGGCTTTGGGCTAAAACTTATAATACAAAGATTTATTTTTAGAAAATATTAATAAATTAAATTTATAAATATGATATAGTCATATGAATTAAACTAATTATGATTATTAATTATACTTAAAAATTATTTTTTTCTCATTTGTCAAACTAATAAATGTCATTTTTATATATTATATCTCATATACAAAATATAAATATTTAAACTTTGAGTAATAATTTTTTTTTAAAAAATTTGGAGCCCTTTTCGTTGGGTAATAGTTAGGCCCTAAGTGACTGCCTAAATAGCCTATAGTCAACCATGCTTATAGTAAAAAAACTTATATGAGATTTGCTCCAATGAACATAGTGCTCATT
The DNA here is from genome assembly GCA_963692815.1 of Nyctanthes arbor-tristis. NCBI lineage: Eukaryota > Viridiplantae > Streptophyta > Magnoliopsida > Lamiales > Oleaceae > Nyctanthes > Nyctanthes arbor-tristis. The sequence goes on from CAVNYN010224259.1 coordinate 21,291, forward strand.
GTTAAAATGAGCACTGCACTCACATGGAGGGATGATCTACATACAGTGGGCATCATCTTATTCTACTGCGTGAAGTGAGGTGAGGTGTCGTGCTCATTGAAGCAAAATCGCATATTACACTATTTAAGACACTTTGTTACTAATAAAAATCATTTACAAGACAATTTGAACAATAAAAAATAAAATACACATTCAATCTCTTAACTAAAAATAAATAGCTTCAAAGACAATTTAACCATTTTATGGCGATTTACTACTAAGGGTACAATAGGAAAAACATTAAAAGTATACAAATCCAAGTAAATTTGATATGTCTTCTTAATCTGCGTGTAAATATATATGTTCTCGGGTAGTTGCTTATTTTAATGGAATGGCGGGAAATTTATTTTTTTAATAATTTCTGCTAAGTTTTGTGGGGAGAAAAAAAAAAGGAAATAAACTTATATAATTGGGACCGATGGAGTAACAGATAATTAAAATTTAAGATTTAATTTTTTCTTAATCGATTTTTAACTAGTTTATTACAATCTTTGCTAGTAGAACGAGCAGAAAGTCTAGCTAGGAAGTAAAGAGGCTGGTGCCTGGTGGTGTCGGTACTCTTTAATGTCGCACTAATTGTCATTTTAATTCTACAATATCGAACATATGTACATATAAAGGCATCCAAAATTAGGTTTAAAGTAGTTTAATAGGCAACGTATATTTCGCAAAATCCAAGCAGTAAAGCCCTTGCGCACGAGACAAATAATTATTCATCGTACTTGTTGTAATAAATAAATTTAAGCGTATAAAATTAATTTAATGTACGAACTTTCATGGTTATTCTTGTCACATACTTTTATCGACATAATAATTAATAATCCCCTAAGTTCAAATATGTCGGCTAATTATTCCTTTGCCATCATATACTATGTGACAATAAACAATGTTTTACGATGCCTAAGCTATTGTCGTTGTCATGTTAGTTATTTGAAAGCTCAATTAAATAATTAATTATAAGGATTTTGTCCACAATCTACTTTTTAGGTTTGTGGAAATATATAAATTAGTAAGTATAGTTTAACTTAATTAAATAATATTGTTTTGAATTGTTGAAAATGCCATAGCACTAGGGTTTGTCTAGTTCAAAGAATATTTTTGTCGGAGAAAACCATGTGCTGCAACAATGGGATTCTCCCATTACAATGAGAAGGATATTTGCTTTTCTTTTATTTCAGTGTGTGTACATATATATATATATATATATATCTATATATAGTTGACATTGAGTTTTGACATGGACTCAAGTCAATAAGGTTTATATGATGTGGTAATGAGGATTGGTCAGGATCTTTTATCAGAGCGAAGTTTGATATAAGTGCAAGATTGGTTACCAGATTAGGAGACTGCCCAGGATTAAATAAGTATCATGCAAGAATTCTCTCTTTATATTCTATTTTTAGGCCAAAAAGCCTGCTTCATTTGATACCCTAGGGCCTCTATTTATAGATGGTCACCAGGATGCTTTGGGAATTTTACATAATCTATTCGGACAGGAACTAACTTTAAACACCAAAGCACAAAGCCTAACAAAACCGATCTAACTTTTGTCCTAATAACTGTCCTTAACTACCAACTGTCTTCCGTGCCACCAATCCTCTGGTCGTGACACGAGGGTCGGCAAGGCTTGTTGGCTGATCGTCATTTTTAGATAAAAGACTGATCGCACCTGGTATAAATGAAAAGGAAAATATTAAGCTTTCAAACATCAAAACCCAACTCAGGTCGGAATTGTCCCTGATCGGCCCTACCTAATGAGACACCAGTGTTTTGATCTCAACCCTTATCTATTTGCCTCGTCGCACCTATTCCAACATTCTCTCTGTTTGCCTGAATTACTCTGATTGGCCGGATTGAGGCTTAGTCCTGAGTAGGGACCCCTGTGTAAGCTCTGGTACCAACAATGCCCTGTCATTTGAAATCGTCGCTTGTGATTTGAGGTCAAGTAGTGCGAACGATGCCTTTTTAGATCGCTTTTACTTTTTTCTCCAGTTGGCCTTTTTTTAATTACCGGCGTGTCATCTCGTAATCAGCATTTTTATTTCTGACGCCATGGATTGACTTTACAAAAATGGGCTCCACGTGGCGCTTTATGATTGGTGGATCAAACCATGGGAGTTCATTGCGACGGTGTTCAGACATTGATGACGTTAGAGTTGTCAGGTCAAAAGGTGTCCTTTCGAATTCCATATACTTTCCCTATAAATAGACGGAGAACTTCCTCATTTGTCACCTTTTACTCTCCGCGTTCTTTCTAAAATTTTCTCTCTCTAGCCGATCAAAGCCCCTTATCGTTCCGAAGGTTCAAACAAGCGTCCTTATTGACTTTACTTAGGTAACATTTTCATACCGCTTCTTTTTCCCTTGATCATTCCCCCAGAAAATTATATCGAAAATTAGAATTAGGTATACCCAAGTTAGTTCGGACTGGGATAGCGAAGTGAAATGTGGGGAAAAAGAAGCAGACCAAGAAAAAACCTCATATTTAGCTCCATTAACTGAGCATTTTGACGAGGCTAAAGGATTTACGTCCTATTAGGAGACCGGATCTGAAGCGGCAGTTGAGTCAGGGAAAGATGGGGCCACCGAACCAGAGAATTTCTAGAGAGACGAAAGATTTAAAAACGAGAAAGGATACAAGAAAACTCCTAACTTCGATCCCCCTCTTGGCGAGACCCACCAGGACTCAGAGGTCGTCCCTCAAGAGGAAATTCCCTTTGAGGCCAATCCTATTCGAGTCGTTCATGCTCCGCCGCCGAATAGAGCAAACGTTGCCTCTACTTCCAGTCCCAACAACGCTCCAAGACATATTCAGTGGACCACCGTCAAGCTCCGATCCAGAGTCAAATGAGCCCAACTAGAGCCCTAGCATCGCGAGTTTGAGGTTCAAAGAACGTTTAGTTTGTGTTTCCCCAACCAGGAGAAGAAGCTTACCAACCTCTGCCTGGTTGTACGGCCTGCACTAAGAAGATGCTTCAAGCCGAACTAGGTTTCCTTTATCTAGGTTGATCACAGATTACCTGCATTATTGGGGAGATGGCACCAGTCCAAATCATCCCCAATGGTTAGCGAATGATCCTAGCCTTCATTATCTTTTAGCAAAATCTCGACGAGAATATGCCCTGAGTCAAAATATTCAATCAGTTCTATCATTTCAAAAGAGACAAAGCCAGTTTGGGATTCTACTATGCTATTATCCGTTCAAACTTGACAAATCCTATACTTCGTCTTCTAGGTTCAATCAAAAATTGGAAATATGATTGGTTCTGGTTTCAGAGGAGAATAGAGACCAACCCCTAGGGATCTCATGGCTGATGATCAGCTCTACCAGAAAAATTTATAATATTCAGTGAGTCAAGTCCTCATTTGACTAACTCGTGTTCTGGTCTTATTTAACTTCTTTCTTTGACTCTTCTTTCTGATGCAGTAAATGTTAAAGACTTTTAAATAGAGGATCAGCTTGTAATCTTCAACAAGCTCCTCTCAGAAGACTTTCTTGCCAGCACAGTCTATAGAGAGATTCTTACTCCATAGAGTATGTGGAAATCTGGACTGACCACACCAATTGATCTTGGACTCCATCCATAAGCCTCTTAGAAAAAATCAGGTTTGCTCTCATCAGCCCGATCTCACGCTTTTCATATATATCTCTTCTTTTGAAAACCTTTATTTATTCAAGTGTCTTCTCTCTTCTTTTTTCTTAAAGGACAATATCCACTACCGACCTCGGAAGAAAAAAATTCTCCAGAAGACATGGAAGCTGCAGCTACCCTCAGAGCCAAGAAAAGTAAGTCTAATCGCCCAATCACAGCCAGAAAGTCACTCCAAAATGGGCCTGGAGGAACCCCATCTCAAGAGGCCTCTAAGAAAAGAATGGCCGATCTGACCCCTCCAGCTCCTCCCAAGAAGACCAAAGCAAATTTGCTGGGTGTTAGAAACTATGGGGTTACAATTCGAGATCACGCATCTACCTCGTCCGATCAGAACAAAAATCAAGGAAAGTTCTATCTGTTGATCCATCTAAACCGTACTTCTGAGTTTTCTAAAGAGAATGATCAACTCTCCAAAATTTAGCGTGACACGAGATCGGTTCACACACTTGAACCAGAAGCTGAAAAGATGCCAATCAGCATGAAAGGTTCCTATAAGACTCTTGCCAAGAGCTAGACTAAAAAAGATAAAACCAAATTTGCCAAGATAGTGTCTTAGAGTCTATCAATTCAGCCTCGGCATTGGCGGCGCAGCTTCTAACCATCCTCTTTCACTCTCAATCCAAAGTCTGATCAGTTATGGACTCCAACAAACAACTCGAGGAGGAATTCGATAAGGATACGGCTGACCTAGCAGTCTTGAAAAAGAGGTCGGCCAAAGAAGAGCAAGAATTGGAGAATGAAAATATGGCCGTCTAATGGATCTCCAGAACTACACCTCTAATATTTAGGTTTTAGAGAAAGCTTTAAGACCACAGTGTTTAATCTTCAGAACGAACTGGACAGGGTAAGAGAAGAGGCCAGAGATAATTACTGAACTCATGCCAAAGTCTTCTGCAAATCAAAGCTATATAAGGCCGACGAGCTTGATTCCTACCTAATGGGCCAAGAAGAAATGATTTAGAAAGAAAAGGCCCTCTCTGAATATGAGCTCAATTTTGAGAAGCAAAAAGAATACGATCCTAGCATCATAGTTGAAGATGAATAAGAAGTCGATGAGGAGGCTGTTACCGACCAGACTCCTGGTCCTGTAATCTACATCATAAGTGATTCTGATAAAGGCCGGTCTAGTGAACTACCAACCAGGGAGTGGCTGAGGGTCAGACAAATAGCGGCGAACAGAAGAAGGGCTAGAGTTATGTTATCTTCAGTGTCTCAAACTTTTTTATTACCATGTAATATCTTATCTCCTGGGATTCAAAACATCAAAACTTTTGTAACTATAGAACACTGACTTCCTTTATAATTCTATTTCATTTTTATATCCGTTTCTCAATTTTGGAACATTACACCAATATGTTTGGACTCTATCCATTTCAGTAGTTCTATTCGGTTGTTTTTACCGGACCACGTTTAGGCTAGTTATCCCCATTGTATACTAAATCGTGATCGGCCTATTTTGTTTGATCAGAACAACTTCCAATCATGGTATATTGGTATTACACTTGCCCATTCTAATCCAATGCTCAAATCTTTAAGTGTTGACTATTTTAATGTGTGAGATCTTTCAAATTGGACCAATATTTTCTAGGTGTTAGCAAAAAATTCCATAATACTAAAAATCTTTAAGTGCTAGTGAAAACTAAAATTCCATAATACTAAAAATCTTTAATTGTTATATTGAAAATTTTCTAAGTGTTAACAAAAACTAATGTTAGCGGTATTAATGGGCATTAACGAAAACCCAACTGGTGATGTTAGGTTAGAGGTCTTAATGCTAATATAAAGCATTCTCTAGTTAGGGTGGTGGGATTTTCTGATTGGCTATCAAGTTCTAATCGGCAGAGCCCTGGTTGGCCATTTTTGGCCGATCTCAGTTTCCTCTATAATGAGTTCCATGCCCTAATTTGAGTTCGGCTTATATTGGCTGAGCTCAAATGTTTAGCTCATACCAAGTGACTTGACAATTCTCAATGCATGTATGGCATTTAATATGCATTTTCAAGTTCAATTTTCTTGGCGGGGTTCAACGGGCCTTTGAAATATAAATAGAGAGAGATATGTTACAGTTGGACTTAACAAGCCAAGGGCATTTCATTTCTTTGATTATGCTCAACGAGCTTGTGAGATTTAAGCTGAGGAAAGTTGTCCTAGTTTGGCTTAGTAAGCCTAGAAAGCTCTGATTACCTAGGGAATTTTGTTTCCCTAATTGGGCTCAACGAGTTTGTGAGATTTGGATTGGAAAAAGCTGCCCCAGTTGGGCTTAGCAAGCCTAGGGAATTTTGTTTCCTTGATTGTGCTCAATGAGCCCTAGAAGTTTACTTCAAAATCAAGTTTTACATTACACTTGTGAATGACAACGTTTATTTGATAACCATAAAAGTAAGGGCCTCAGACGGGCCTTGATTACATGTGCATGCTCATTTTTGAACGTAACATTTTCCGAAACCCTAACTCAGCTATTGGTAATATTTCTTTAAATGCTCTACATTCCAAGGATGACGGATAGCCTTGCCATTTAGATACTGCAGTTTGTAAGCGCCATTTGGTAGGATTTCTAAAATTTTGCTTTTTTTAACACGAAATCCCCAACTTCAAATTTGCGAATTTTGAAACTCTGGTTATAATACTTTTCATTTCTTTGTTTATAGAAGACGTTACGCATCTCTACCCCAAGTCTCTTTTCTTCCAACCAATCCAACTCTATGCAAAGCATTTCAGAGTTGGTGGCAAGATCATGATGTTGAACCTTGTAGGATGGAATCCCGATTTCCAACGATACCACTGCCTCCGGCCCGAATGTAATTGAAAAAGGAGTTTCTCCTATTGCTATTCGGGTCATGGTGCGATAAGACCAAAGCACCGATGATAATTCTGCAGCCCAAGCCCCCTTCAATTCCTCTAATTTTGTCTTCAAGATATGCTTAACAATTTTGTTGATGGCTTCTACTTGCCCATTTGTTTGGGGTGATTGGGAATTGCATAATAGTTTCCGATATTAAGCTATTGGCAGAACTTTTTGAATTTGGTATTGTTAGATTACTTGCTATTATCAGTGACCAAGGCATGTGGGATCCCAAAACAACAGATGATAGATTTCCATTTGAAGTCCGTAGTCCTCTATTCTGTGATCCTGGCTAAGGCCGCAGCCACCACCCATTTTGTAAAATAATCGAATGTAATGTAAAATATTAGGTTGAGCCCTTTCTCTGTAGAAGTGTTCTAATCAGATCAACACCCCATTGAGCAAACGGCTACAGAGCTCGTATGGGGTTGAGCTTTCTTAGTGGGGATCTATTGGTTGGAATGAAAAAATGGCATTTCAGGCATTTGCTAACATGGTCCATTGCATCCTTTTTCATTGTTAGCCAATAGTATCCTTGTCGAAAGAGCCTATCCTCTTGAGTGATTCCACATATCCCGCGATGAACTTCCATCAGTGCATAATGTGCTTCATCTTGATCCGAACAGCGGAGTAAAGGTTGAGAGTACCTTCTTTTGTATAACTCGCCATCCACAAGAGTGAACCTAGGGACTCTAATCTTTAATTGTTGAGCTTTGATACGATTGTTCGACAATACCTAATCAGTCAGATACTTAATAATCTCATCTTTCTACTCTATGGGACGCATAGCTGAGTTATGAACGAGTTATGTTCAGTCCAAAGTAGACTAGTCTAGTCTTTTGATAAATACATTTGTAAAAAGCTCTACACCAGTGCTTGTGGCTAACCTTGCTAATACGTCTGCATGACTTTTTTATATTGTGGGACTTGCTGGAATGTATAGGTATTTTAGCTTCAGTTCTCACTTTTTCACAATACCTCATCAGCTGTGTTCATTTGCTTCCAAGTCACCATTAATTTGGTTCACTACCAGCTGTGAGCCGATGTGTGCTGTGATATATGTGATCCCTATAGACTTGGCCATGTCCAATCCTGTGAGAAGCATCTTATACTCTGCTTCATTGTTCGTAGTGCGGAATATAAATCTCAAGGCTTGGCAGTATGTTTGATTGTCTGGTCCGGTTAATACTACTCTAGCACTTGAACAAACTCCAGTTGCTGATTTGTCAACAAACATGTCCAAAGGCTCATATTGGTCAACTGTTACTTCAACTAGTTGTCAAAACTCAGCTACGAAATCGATTACGACATGTCCCTTCACCACCGTCCTTGGCTTAAATATGATATTGAACTGCTCTAGTTCGACGGACCACTTCATTAATCTTTTAGATGTACCTAGACTCTGGAGCGCTTGTCGCAGAGGATAATTGGTGAGTACCTCTAGCTAGTACTGTAAGAGATATGCTGTGAGCTTCCTGGTTGAGATCACCAATGTGTATGGGAGTTTTTCAATAGCCAGATATCGAAGTTCTGCGTCATTTAAAGCCTGGTTGATATAATATATCAGTCTCTAAATTTCATTTTCTGTTCTGATTAGGATAGAGCTCATAGCTGATCCGGACACAGTAAGGTACAAGATAAGCACATCCGCTTTTCTCACTTTAGTTAGCACATGTGGTGCTGCTAAGTGTCGCTTGAGGGCATCAAATGCCTCCTGGCATTCGGCGGTCCACTGAAAATCTCTGTTCCTATAGAGAATGTCGAAGAACGATTAACGCTTATCAGTTGAATGTACAATGAAACAGCTGAGTGGCGCTACCTTCTAGCCAAGCACTACATTTCCTTCGCTTTTCTTGGTGGTCGCATGTCTAGTAGGGCCTTAATTTTATCCGGATTGGTTTTGATGCCCCCGCTGATTAACCATATATCCCAAAAACTTTTCTAAGCCGACTCCTATCTTGTAAGCTCAGAGGATGTCAAACTTCTGCTGAAGATGTGCAATATGATCTTGTAAGTGGGTACTCTTAACCAGCATATCAACGTATTCTTCCACTGACTTGGCAATTTGTTCGGCGAACATTTTATTCAGCAGCCTCTGATACATGGTACCCGTATTTTTCAGCTCGGACAACATCATTCAATAGCAATACAACCTGCGATCTATGATGAATGAAGTGTGTTCTTGATCTGGTTCACGTTGGGATCTGATTGTACCTGAGTAGGCATCCATGAAGCTCAGGAGTTCATACCCAGCTATTGCGTTTGCTATCTGATCAATTCATGGCACAGGGAAGCCATCCTCTGGGGAGGCTTTATTGAGATCTGTGAAATTGATACACATGCATGTTACTCTTCTTAACAAGGACCGGATTAGCCACCCAGACTGGGTACTTTGCATCTCAAATGAATCGGTTCCCATAGAATTTGACCACTTCCGTGGCCAAAGCTTCATACCTTTCCATTTAAAGGTCACCTCTTTTGACATTTTTGTTTCATGTTTGGATCAATATTTAACTTGTCACATGTTAACTCTGGGGGAATCCCTTCCATGTCCTCATGTGACCACACAAACACATCCAAGTTCCTCTTCGGGAAGGAAATGAGGTTTATTCTTACTGGCTTCTTCAGATCCGCCCCCATTCAAAGCTTGACCTCAGGTCTCATTTCGTCCATTGAGATTTGAACAAGGGCTTCTGTCGGTTCTGCCCTAATTTATTTATGACCTTCCACCCGTGGGTCAAGGGGATCATCATCATCTTCCAATTCTTGCTTACATTTCAGAGTAGCGGCATGTTTGGAAAGTATATCCAGATTATAATCATGCGCCATTCTGCTGTTCCTTCATACTTCTCCACCCCATGTGTGGTTGGGCATTTCATCATGTTGTGATAGATTGAAGTAGTTGCCTTGAATTCTTACAATACTCGGCACCCCAAGATCGTGTTGCAGTTGGAATTCACATCAATTACCACAAAATTAGCTAAGGTATGACATACTATGTGTTCATCAACTAACTCCACCATTAGTGTGATCTGCCCATGAAGAGTTACAGATTGGCCCATGAAACATTAGATCCTTCCCTAATATGGCCTAACATAATGTTTCTCTAATCCCATTCTCTGATACGTTTACCAAAACTGAACATTTACTGCGATTCCATAGTCAACCAAGGCTCGATGGATCAGTTCGATGGATCCGTACTCCTAACAATGGCATGGTTATAACTAAAGAACGGTCGTTGGATGAATGACGCCTTCCGCGTCCTCTTCTGTAAATCCAAAGGATTTTCTTGCTACTTCTTCTGAAGTCATACCAAATATGGTTAATTTGTAGCTGGTGCAAGCTTCTCGGACCAGGCACCACCTCTGGTTTCGTAAACCCTCCATAGTCTGATTTTCTCTTATAAGCATATGGATGTCTGCGGTGGGAAGTTGTAGAACATTCGGTAGGGAAACATTTTGCGCCAGTTGAGATGGCCCCATATTCGCGTAATGCCCTGGTTGTACCACATGGTCCTTCATGTGTCCCCTATCGATTAACCGCTAGATCTCACGATATAACTCATGACAATCATTTGTCTCGTATCCGATGAACAGTGGTATTTGCAGTACTCAATGGCCTAGCCAACTGATAAGAGAGGAGGGAGCTGGATCAAGAACTCGAAAACGTCATTTATATAAATACTAATTTTTCAAAAGATTACACAAAGTTAATTGCCCTACAAAAATCGTTCAACAACTCAAAATCTAGTTCACTAAACTAAAAATTTAAGTTGAACACGATAATTTTTTACTTTAACAATTTATATATTTTTTGCTAACAAGCTCTCGTTTAATAAAGAATGCAATGTAGTTTTTCTTTTCTTGCTAGGAAGTTGTTAGCTACAATCAAGATTGAATCCATTAACAAGATTGAATCCATTAATCCATGTAGTAATACATTCCATCAGAGGATTTTACTAATTTTAGTTATATTCCATAGCTTCATTTTGTACCTTGCATCATATTATACTGTTCAAATAAGTAGTTAAATCACTCGTCAGTTTTTTAGTTAACAAAGCTAATTTGTACTTTTTATCTATAATATTTCTCAAAAACCTAATAGCAAATTACAAATAAAATACCTTTTAACATATTTCTACAAAGCCAGAGTTATTCAACAGCTTAAGTTTTAACTTCTTTTTTTGTTTCATATTGATTAGTGATATAAATTTTCAGTTTCTTCCTTTCATTTCAGTAAAAATTTCATTTGCAAAGTCTAAAACTAAAAGACTAAAGAGAATTCCAAATTAGTTTCTTTCCTTAGTTCCAAATTTCAGTTTCTTCTCAGCAAAAAGTTCACTTACACAAGTCTAAAAGAGTGAAAAACTAAAACTCTAAAACCAGTCCCCAAAAATTGAAAGAAAAGTTGTTAAAAGGGAAAGAATCAAGTCTTAGTAGTTCATGGCCTCACAGACGCTGTAGGGAAGAGTAGAAGACCGTCAAGACTCGACTGCTGTCGTGAAGCCGCCTGCCAGTAAATGAACTCCAGAGTCTGACCACCACAAGGAATAGAAGGGGAGTGAAAAGTGAAAACTTTACTTTGCGGATTCGTAATCTTGCATGTGGTTTGAATTGGATTTGGGGATTTTTTCCCTAATTGTAAAATTCAATTGGGGGGATTGCAATTTACATGGGAACGAAACAACACTAACCGATTTTATAATTGACAATTGAGAATGAATAATTAATGGGTTTGGGGAATCAGGTATAATTAATGGCCTGACATGATGTGTCTCTAATCCCATTCTCTGATACATTTGCTAGAACAGAACATTTACCACGATTCCATAGTCAACCAAGGTTCGATGGATCTGTACTCTTCACAATGGCATAGTTATAACTAAGGCATTATCATGGGACGAATGATGCTATCCGCGTCCACTTTTGTAAATCCGAAGGATCTCCTTGCTACTTCTTCTGGAGTCATGCCAAACGTGGTTAATTCGTAGCTCGTACAAGCTTCTCAGACCAGGTGCCACCTTTGGTTTCGTAAACCCTCAATAGTCTGATTTTCTCCTATAAGCACATGGATGTCTGGGGCTAGAAGTTGTGGAACATTCGGTAGGGAAACATTTTGTGCCAGTTGAGACGGCTCCAAACTAGCCTGATGCCCTGGTCGTACCACATACTCATTCATGTGTCCCATATCGATTAACCACTAGATCTCACTCTACAACTCATGACAATCATTTGTCTTGTGTCTGATGGAACAGTGGTATTTGCAGTACTCAGTGGCCTAGCCAGCCGATAAGAGAGGGGGGAGCCGGATCGAGAACTCGAAAAAAGTCATTTATATAAATACTAATTTTTCAAAAGATTACACAAAGTCAAGTGCATTACAAAAAGCATTCATCAACTCGAAATCTAGTTCACTAAACTAAAAATTTAAGTTGAACACGACAATTTTTTACTACAACAATTTATATCTATTTTGCTAACAATCTCGCTTTTAATAAAGAATGCAATGTGTTTTTTTCTTTTCTTGCTAGGAAGCTGTTAGCTACAATCAAGATTGAATCCATTAACAAGATTGAATCCATTAATCCATGTAGTAATACATTCCATCAATGGATTTTACTAATTTTAGTTATATTCCATAGCTTCATTTTGTACCTTGTATCATATTATATTGTTCAAATAAGCAGCTAAATCACTTGCCAGTTTTTTAGTTAACAAATCTAATTTGTATTTTTTGTCTATAATATTTCTCAAAAACCTAATAGTAAATTACAAATAAAATACCTTTTAACATACTTCTACAAAGCCAGAATTATTTAGCAGCTTAAGTTTTTAACTCTTTTTTTTTTGTTTCATATTGAGTAGTGATATAAATTTTTAGTTTCTTCCTTTCATTTCAGTAAAAATTTCACCTGTAAAGTCTAAAATTAAAAGACTAAAACTAATTCCAAATTAGTTTCTTTCCTTAGTTCCAAATTTCAGTTTCTTCTCAGTAAAAACTTCACTTACACAAGTCTAAAAGAGTGAAAAACTAAAAGTCGAAAAACAATCCCCAAAAATTGAAAGAAAAGTTGTTAAAAAAGGAAGAATCAAGAATTCTTAGTAGTTCATGGCATCACAAGTGCTACAGGGAAGAGTGGAAGACCGTCGAGACTCGACTGCCATCGTGACGCCGCATGCTGATAAATGAACTCCAGAGTCTGACCACCACAAGGAAGAGACGGGGAGTGAAAAGTGAAAACTTTACTTTGCGGATTCGTAGTCTTGGACGTGATTCGAATTGGATTTGGGGATTTTTTCCCTAATTGCAAAATTCAATTGGGAAGATTGCAATTTGCGTGGGAACGAAATGACAGAAACCGAGTTTATAATTGACAATTGAGAATGAAAAATTAATGGGTTTGGGGAATCAAGTATAATAATAGACATAGGATTATTAGGATATTAGTATTGGATTTGGCCCTTTCCCTTGTGGGTTTTCCTTTCCCCGAGCCCAATACACTTCTCCCAAGCCCAAACACAAAAAACCTGTATATGAAGCTTAACAAAAATTTCTTACTTTTACTTGGGTTTGGGCCAAGATGGAGTTAGGCCGCGGCGCAATATAGCCTTCCCATATCTCTACCCTTGGCAATACTTGTTAGGATTGAATTGCGCAGAATCCTTCTTGATAGGTTTGCGTCTCAGTAACAGATGCTTGTCTCTAAAGGATATAAGAATCAACTCTGGTATGGTGTTCAACAAATGCGTTATCACCGGTTGCTCTAGCTTAGGTTGGTAAGGAATGAAACGATTTGCTACTCGATTTTCCATTCTCCTTGCGTTGTTACAGTTCTAACCATAGAGTTGGTTCATTGCCTACCTTATCTCCAAGAGTGGATGCATTAGCCTCTTTTACTGTGATATATCTTTCTACTCTGGTGAGAAGATCATGATACGTTTTTGTGAACTAACCACTAGAACCTAGAATTGTGCAACAGGCCAGAGGTTGTTGCTAACAGGATAGCATCATCCGACACATGATTTGTGTCCTTGACTTGCTTGTTGAACTGAAAGAAATAATCCTTTAATTTCTCATCTTTTCTTTGCTTGACTGACAACAAAGCCTCCATTGGGTTCATTCTACCTTTAGACCCCATGAAGTTAGCAAAGAACTTTGATGACAGATTTGACTAGGATTGGATTGAGCCCTTGGGAAGTGCACGAAACCAACAATGCACGCGATCCCTTGAAGTGGTCGGAAATGCGCGGCACATGATAGCTTGCTGACCCCGTGTAGCTCCATCTAAGCGGTGAACTTGTGGATATATGTGATACAGTGATATTGGGGGTCTTGATCTTTTCCTTATTGGGGTAAGCTTATATCCAGACTACAAAGGGTAAGGAGTCAATGACATCCTCATTCCGGGGTATCTCATTTTGTTAGGTCTCCAGCTCAACTACTCTTTTCTGTAGTCTTTCCATCTCATCTTCAACTCTGCTACTGCTGGAAGGTGGGCGGGGTATTCCATCACCTCTGAGGTTTCGTCCCTTCCGTTGGGCTCCCGTGTTACTCGAATGATGTAACTGACTCTGTTGTGGTTTATCTTTCAGTAAGGATTTTGCTTTTTTACTACATGATTGATCTGGTCCCAGTCTATCAAACACACTATTCTCACATCTCACATTTTCCACACGAGGACCAGAGTCATGATTATTCTTCTTGTAACTTTGAGATGTTTCGGGAAGTTGCATTCTAGCACGGTGGGCCCCTGGTGTCCTAACCTACGAACGTCCACGATAAGTAGATTCAGCCTCATCTTTTTAGCGACCAGGATCTTGCATCGGAGGTAAAGGTAGGGCCTATCTCAATCTTTCCAATTACCTTTGGAGAAACTCCACCTGATCTTGAAGTACCCCAAGTTCGAGATTGATAGGTGCATGTTGATTGCCTTCGTCCACTCTATGCTCCAGTTTGGGAGGGACTAAGTGACTTTCCTCTCAATTATTTGCGACAGCTTGACTCCGCACCATCTTGTGTATGAGATTCAAATGTAGGGTGATATAGAATACTAGTATGGACCTTACTTGTCAAAAAGCAAGGCCATCATTCTAGCGCCAATTTGTTGATGTTGGGTGATGTGGACCCAAATCAGCAAGGTTTATATGACGTGTTAGTGAGGATTGGTCAGGGTCTCTTATCAGAGTGAAGTTTGATATAAGTGCGAGATTGGTTACCAGATTAGGAGACCTGCTCGGGGTCAAATAATTATCATGCAAGAATTTTCTCTCTAGATTCCATTTTTAGGCCAAAAAGCCTACTTCATTTAGTACTCTAGGGCCCCTATTTATAGATGGTCTTCAGGGTGCTTTGGGAATTTTACATAATCTGTCTGGACAAGAATTAAGTTGAAACACCAAAGTACAAGGTCTATCTAGCTTTTGTCCTAATAATTGTCTTTAACTACCAATTGTCTTCCATACCACTTATGCATTAGATCAAATCTTCTAGTCATGACACGGGGGTCAACAAGGCTGGTATGATGATCATCATTTTTAGATGAAAAGCTTGGTCTCACTAGTGCTTGTACTTGGTACAAACAAAAAGGAAATATTAAGCCTTCAAACATCAAAACCCCAACTCTGGTCGAAACTGTCCCTGATTGGCCCTACCTAATCATACACCAATGTTCTAATCTCAACCCTTATCTATTTGCCTCAGCGCGCCTATTCCAACTTCCCTCTTCGATCGAATTACTCTGATCGGCCGGATTGAGGCTTAGTCCCAAGTGGGGACCCCCGTGTAAGCTCTAGTGCCACTATATATTATCTTTAAGTAATAATAATCACTCTATTAATTCACTGGTAGTTCATTGGTGGATGGAAATTAAAGTATTTTATAAACAGAAATTAAATAGTAAAACTATTAATTAAAACATTTGGTTGGTTGTTTGAATTTTTTTTTAGAGGACACACTGTCAATCGGCGAACTAATTATATATAAAAAGATGTATCATTACTGATTATATCCTTTGAATTGAACAATAAGGGATGTATTCAGTGTTTATCTGGCATATGTCTACATGCTTAAGGCAAAATTCTATTTAATTTCAGATGAATAATTTGATTATCACAAGTTTTTCCCCTTAAAGAAACGAAATTGAGAAAATTAAGTTGAAAAGAAAAAGGTGGTACAAGACACAGCCCAAACGTAAAGCGACATGGCCAGATAGTGGGCTACACAGACACAAGTCCAACTAGCTTAACAGGAAAAAAAAAGGAAGAAACTAAAAAAAGGGAAAGAAAAAAAAAAGAGAGAGAGGAAAATTTGAAAAGACGTGATTTCAAACTCGTATTTGCAAAGGGGTGTTTTTATTTGCAAATGTAAGGTATTTTCCATAAATTATCCCCCCCCCTTTTTATGATACAAGGGGGTAAAGGATTATGGCTCAATATGACCATTACAAATATTTGCTCTATATTTTATTCTTAGATATTTATTTTTGGAATCGACCACGTCATACTTCAAGCATGTCATTAATATCTCAAATACTCTTACACGAATTTATTATATCAATCTAAATTGGAGCACTTGGCTTGGAATGTACCATTGGTAACCCATATAATCAGCTATCTGAAATGCAAACTATTTTGCAAACTTCAAGTTTGCATTATACTATGCAAGAATTACAAACACACATTTCATATATTTATTACCAGATATCAATTCCTCCCCTTAATGCTGAGAACACTTTGAAAATAAAACAAGAATCGACAAATCATGTCGCAAGGTATCATCCTTTAGGGATGACAAATAAATGCTATGTTAAGGGATTCAAGCCCAAACAAGTATTCTCAACATTGAAAAATAACGACTTTAATTATGTGGTGGCACGATTATACATAAATCGCATTTATCAACTTTAGTAAATGGAAGCGTCTGACTATAAGCCAACTATAAATGGGTATCATATATAAATTTTATTTAGCATATTATATAAAAAATAATATTGCAAGCGAAATATCAGTGCTACTTAAATAAAAAAATATTATTCTCTTTAAATAGTATAACAAGTGACTTGAGACATTTAACAAAATTTTTTTGCTAGCCATCGATTACCAAATATCCAAACCAAATATGATCATAACTTGGGAATATAAAATTCAATATCAAGACAAAATTATCTTTATTTTACATCTAGAAATTTGTTCACAATTAATCAATTGAACAAATAACCTCACAAACTTTAGATTATGAGTTATACCACGTATGTGAACTCTAGTAGATCCAAATCATAAATATCTAGATAATCCACATGGAAGGTGAGTGGGCCATGCACACTGTTCAACCATGAATATTTTCCAAAAATATTTGAAAACTTAGTTTTAAATTTAACTAGTGATATTTTTGTAATCAATTTGCCTTGAGAGAACAAGTGATATATGAAATCTAAAGAACTTCCAGTTCTTCAAATTATTCTCAATATTTTCATTATAAAAAAACCAGGATGATCAAACCGGTCATGCCAAATTAAAAAATTTCTAGTTTAATAAGAATTTTCAAATAATAATTGAACTTTTGGTTCAATATATTTAATATAATCTACAAAATTTTATATGATTGTCCATAAATTTTTAATATAAAATTTTCAGGATTTGTGCCGAATTCAATTCATAAATATTCTTATGATTACTCTTGATATTTATCAAAATTTGTACTGCTTCATAAATACAATAAATACAATAAAACATTCTTTTGTAAGATATATTCATGAACTCTTCAAGATTTCAAATACAAAATTATGAATATCAAATCAATTCAAATCCTATAGTCATTATAATCTATTATGAATATCAGATTAGTTCAAATCCTATAATCATTATAATAATCTACATTAACTAAGAGAATTAAGCCTCGATACCTTTTGTATCGCAATTTTCCCGCTTTTTTTATTTGGGAAATCTAATATCAAATCAATTCAAATCATATAATAATCATTATAATCTACATCTACACATTAATTAAGAGAATTAAGTCTTGATAACCTTTGTACCGTGATTTTGCCGCCTTTTTTATTTGGTAAATCTTTTGGTAATTTTTTTTTTAAACAAAAACTTATATAAAGTAACTTAGAGAAGATTTAAACATTTGACAATTGAGTTTTGCAATTAAGCCTTAACCACTTCACCTATTTCTTTTTTGTTAAGCTTCTTCACTAATCAATTAAAATATCAAATCTGAAAGGCCATCTCCAAAACAAACTCTAATCCCTCTCAATTTGTTCATTAACCTTCTATGTCGTATGTGTTGGTAAGTTTAAATGTTATTTGAATGTTTTTTATGCATTTTACATTTTTTTTTTGAAAATTTTTAATTTTATTAGGATTTTTTTAAATCGAGCGGGTAAAGAGGATTTTTTTTACCTACCTGACCCGAACCATCTCATCCCGTACATGATTCAAACGGGTATATGTAGGTATGGGGTGGTAAAAACGGGGCGGGTGCGGAGGAGGCGTATCCAACCAAAACCCGTCTCATTACCATTCTTACAGTTAGGATTCCTTCCATTTTCAAATTAATTAAAATGTGATGCATATCTCATCTCATTTTTTGTCTCCCAATTTCTAGATTAATTAGATTTTAAGATTAATTAGCCTTGGGTTGGCAACAACTTAATAAGTTAAATATAAATTATAACACATTTTTCTATTTGAATTCTCATCGCATTTTATTTTTCTAAAACTATATGTGAAAATATTTATAATAAATATTTTTTATGCTTCTAGTATTTTGTTCGACTCGTGTTTTGTCTTTCATAATCTATTTTTTGGGTTGAAATTTCTTATATTTTATAGCTAGCTTTAATTATAGAGATGGCAAATTTAAATTTGATAATATTGTATATTTGTCGTTGAACTTACGTTTTCAATTGTATTGAATAATAGTAATAAATTTTTCCTATTATTGCATATATACAAGAGATTATATATAAGAATGTACATTATCTTTTGAATGATCTCTTAACTTCACGATTATTAAGTTCATTGCTCTTATTGATTCCACTAATATATACTTGAGTTTTTATATTTTCTACAGAGATTCATATATTGTAGATTTATTATGCAACTACCTAATAATATATTTTAATAAATTTTCCACGGGTGGTTTAACTAGTTCTATATTGTTACAGAATACTCACAAAAATATCATATTTCAAGAGCAATAAATTACTATTTCAATTTAGATTTATATAATAAATCTACCCTTATAGAGTAATATCAATCTAGTTAAACTATCACTTCTTCAAGTGCAATAGTCCAACATTCTTCAAAATCCCTTTTAAAAAAAATTCTTCAAAATCATTTAAATTATAATAAAAAGAATCATTGAAATATTAGACGTAATATAATTTTTCACTTTACTGATAATTACATGAATATTCGGTTTAATAACCTACTACTAATTCTTCTTTTGCTTCTGGTAAATCAAAAGGCAATCTCTCACACTCGGCTAGAGAAATTAGAAAAATGATAATAGCATATATAATTTAGAGTGAGAAGCAGTTATAGAAGAAAAACAACAAAAATTCCAATTCTTTGGTTATGGTAGCACATATGTTGAGCATGAAAAAAGGTACAGTTACATAGAGAAGAGTTGCCTATGTTTCCCAAACGTCACGCATTTTTTGGGTCATTAGTCAATAGCTCCCTAGACAATGAAATAGAGGTGACTTCGTTTCTTGACACGCCTATTTTGCTTGAGGGAAATCCTCTCTGCGTTTAGGCGGATGTCGTACGTTGGGCATGGGAATGGTATATACCTCTCTGCTTAGCACATGACTTTGTAGCCCGAAAATTGTTCATGAAAACAGAATAATGAATCTTATATATTTTGGTCTTTGAGAGCACAAGATATTTAACTAGAATATTATATTTCTATAGTATTTTTTCAAGAAATCTAATAGATAACACGTTCCATAACTCTTCTAGAGCCTACCATATTCTTCTAGCTAGGATATGAGATATAATTGAATCTTCCTATAATAAAAATATTATTTTACATTATAATAATCTTTCATATTATTAATGAATTCAAGACATTTTTCTTTTTTTAGGAAACTATAATAATATGAACAAAATTACACTTATTCAAGATACACAACAAAATGCAATGTAATAATAATGTTCAAAATGATTACTAGAATTCTAAAGAAAAATACAATAAATATTATTTTATTTTATTATCACATATATGAATTAAAAACACATTTGTGTCACTATCACTACATGCATACGAGCTGTACAATGCACGTCTTACATAAAACAATGTACAATAAGGCATAAAATTTTGCCTTTTTTTTTTTGTAGTTTGAAATGGTGATTTAGTTTAAGTTTAGACGTTTAATTTTTATGCAAAAAAGAACCCTAAAAGTTTTAGAATTATAACGTAAAAAATAGATAACATTCAGATACATTTATTATTTCTGCAAATAAAATATTATTGTCAACTCTGAATAAAAATCCACAATTAATAAAAAAATTTAAAAATTCAAATATGATTCAATTTATGAGTTATGACATGACATTTAAAACCAAAACACAAAATACTAAAATTGATGGGTTCTTTTGATAAAGTTTGCACCATAATTTCTATAAGTATAAAGTTATAATCTATCCCAAAATCTATAGATGATTATCTAAATATATGAGTTAATCTAAGATATTAGTGAATATGATATGTATTTATCTCATGCTTTCTAATAAATGACGCAAATTCACGTTTTAAGAATGCAATTAGTAACGGAAAATGAAAAGACTTCTGGCTTTTGAAATTTTTGTATTATTTATTATACTATAATAATAATATAAATAAATGTATAATAATTGTATATATTTTATATAAATTTTAGTTACTAATTAAGGTTATATTGGACTTTTAATTCAAAAATATAGGGGTAAAAAAGTATTCAAAAGTTTCTCATGGATCCACCCTTTTAACATATTGTATATATAAGGAAGAATGGATGGGAAACTTTTGATATCCCATTTTACCCCTATTTTTATTTCCTAAGTTAGTTTTATACCACTCTTTAACATTAACGCATTTTTTTTTTGTTATTAATATTTTCAATAAATTCATAAATGACTTTAACCTTCTCATCGTCCACACTAGTGTATGAGTGTGAAACTTTTGATTTCCCCTTTTACCCCAATTTTTTATTTCCTGGGTTAATTTTTTACCCCTCTTTAACATTTAACTCATTATTATTATTATTATTATTATTATTATTATTATTATTATTATTATTATTATTATTATTATTATTATTTTTAATGAGTTCATGAATGACTTTAACCTTTTCATCTTCCACATAAGTGTTTTTCTATTTTTATTTTTATTTTTTATATTTTCACATATCTATGAAGTTAATGTTTCAGCAAAAAAGCTAATCTAATGCTATATGAGAAAAAAAGGGTAATTTAATGCAACCAATAAATCATCCACCATACTTATAAGTTTAGAAGTCTCATGATTTTTCAAATTCATTTTGTATGTGTAGTCAGTTTTAAAATGGTAGAATCTAAAAAGAATGGGATGTAACATCAAATAAGCTGATCTAACATCAAATAAGCTTTCTTTTTATTGTGCTTGATTAATTTTGATTCCTTTAATATTAGATTTATCAGCTTACTCCTACTATAGTGGTCGCGTGCCATCGATTCGATATCATAATTTTCTTTACCTTTTTTTCATTTATCACAAAAAGTTTGAAATAGCATTATTATTTTAAATATATGTAACATACAAGAATTTTATTTTGCCTACATGCATGCATGTATATATATCAAACATCTAAGTTACAAGCACCCCACACTTATAGCCTAGATGTGTGTTATGCGTTACACGCATGTATAATAACATGCATGCGTAGACAAAATAAAATTCTTGCATGTTACATATGATTCACTTTTATTTTGCCAACGCAGGCATGTTACTATGCATGCGTGCAATACGTGATACACATCCAAACTACAAGTGTAGGGGTGCTTGTACTTAGATGTTTGACATATATGCATGCAGGCATAATAACATACTTGGGTGTAGACAAAATAAAATTCCTGATAAATAAGATAAAAGAGTGAATTGAGAAAAAATTTTTGATTTCCAAATTCATCCTTATATACACCTAGGTGTTCGGTTTTCGGTTTTGGTTAGTGAAAGGACTGAAACCGAACTGAAAAATTCAGTTTCGGTTCGGCCTTTTTAGTTTAAAATGGACGGTTTCAGTTTTTTTCAATTTACATTCTTTCAGTTTTTTGTTTAGTTTTTGTATTTAATAAATTCACACTTTGCTAAATAAGAAAATGAAAATAAATTTTAATAGAGAAAAATATTGAAACTAAACATGGTAATAAAATTACAAAAACAATAATAATTAAACTAAAAAGTGATACCTAACTTATTAAAAAGTTGTACTAGATTTTGAAAAAAATAGGCTTAAAACTAAGTTCTACTATAAGTCACAATAGTTTTCCGGAAAAATTATTCGGTTCTCGGTTTCGATTTCAATTTTTTCCAGAAAACCCAAATGGTTTCGGTTTGTTCGGTTTAGTCTTGATTAGGTTAACTCGGTTCTGATTATTTTGTCCTCCCATATTTATATATTAGCTGAAACCCTAATCTACCTTTATATTCAATGAGATTGAAAAAAACTCATGTTGGTTTCTAAAAAGTCATCGGATCATAAATTTTCAAACTTCCCATTCTTTTATTGATATAAATATTACTAATTACTTCTTTCCTGAAAACCTTTAATCGTTACAACATTAAAATTGTTAAACCGTTTGAAATTCTACATTTGTCCTTACAAATTATAGGCAACATGTGATCGACAAAGAATGCGTGTGAAATATGTATGTACTGGGGATCGCTTGAATAGTAGAAAAGAGGTGATATATTGTGTAACGGTCATGATGGAGACAAACTATTTGAGATGTTCCAATTTTATTCAAAATGAAAATACTGATCTAAATTCGATTTTAATTATTATTATTATTCAAAATATGCAAAATTGCTTTGATATTCAAAATATGCAAAATTGCTTTGATATATCTTTTGTTACTCCACTATACAGAGTAAAAACTAAGTTTCACCTATATTCATCATTCACATGTTCACTTTTCACTAAAAACCAAATTCTTTCTCGTTAGTGACTCTATAGTTTGAATTAAATTATTTATTAGAAATTTCAATTTATCTTTAGTACCATTTAAATGTTTACAATATCTTTTTGTGACTCCACCATGTAAAATATGTAAACTATAAATTAGTTTTTTGTGTACATTCATCGTGCAAAGTATGTACCAAAAAATAGTATTAAAAAGTCATGTGAAATAGAAAAGTCACATATAAAAATTAAAAAAAGTCACATTTGCAATTGTGGTATAAAATTATTTTCAAATGTAAATATATGTTAAAAAATTACACAAATGTGACTTTATGTAAGTGAGTTTTTGCTTAAAATTTAACTATCAATGTGATATTTCTATATATAATAAAATCTCTATACGTAATTTTTTTAATTAATAATGAGCAAAAATGCGAGTTTAGATATGGGGCTTTTTGATTAAATTGTAACGATGAATGTGACATATATATACCTGATAAATATACATGACAAAATTTCTATATGTAATTTTTTAATTAAAAGTTAACACAAATGTATCTCTCATACATGTGACTGTGTAAATTAAATGTGACATTTTTGTATGAGATTTTTTACTTTCTACATTAAAAAATAAAAAGTTATATGTGCGACTTTACATAGGTGATTTTTTTTATATATAAAATGTAACGATAAATATGAATATCTATTTTTGATAAAATCATTATATGTATTTTTTATTGAAAATTAAAACAAATATTAACTTTTGTATATGTGTGTGTATTTTTTTAATACTAACACGTGACTTTTAATATTGTATTTTTTTAATAAAAATCTAACTATTAATGTAATATGACGATAAGTCACACAACTTCCATACGCAATTTTCTAAGTAAAAAATAATACAAATGTAACATGTGACTTTTTAATAAAAAAAAAATAAAATTTATTAAAAAGTCATATATGTAGAGTAAAAGGTGACATAAAAAAAGGCAGAGAGATGATGATGATGATGATAATGATGATGATGGCTCAAGGATTAGCTCACGTGGTTAAGGGCATAAACTCTTACCAGAATTACGCGGGTTTAAATCCCCACCATCCACCTCCCCATTCCCTTTGTACAATATATATATATATATATATATATATATTATAATAATATAATACAATAATAATATAGAGCAATTCTAGGGATATATGGAAAAATGACATAAATAACTGTAATAGTAGTAGTAACAATGATGATGATGATGATGATAATAATAATAATTAATCCATTTAAGTCTTGATACTTTTCGTACCGTGATTTTTCCACTTTTTTTATTTGCTAAATTTTGCTATAACTGTTCATTTTCTTTTTAACAAAATTTTTGTAAAAGAACTCATAAAAAATTTAAACATGTGACTAATGGGCTTAACAAACTAAATATTAACCATTTTGCTCATTTGTTTTGTTTGTTAATCTTTTTTACTAATAAATTAAAATATCAAATTCTAAATGTCAATTCTAAAATAAACTCCAAGCTATCATAATTCGTTATTTCACTATCTCTACTGTGTGTATTAGTGAGTTTAATGCATTTGACATTTTTTTTGAATTTGTTAGTTTTATCAGGATTTTTAAAATGAGGCAGATAACATGTATTTTTTCTATTATTGTATATATGTACGAAGGATTATATGTAAGAATGTATGTTGTCTTTTAAACGATCTTGAACTTTACGATTATTAAATCCATTGAGTTTATTGATTCAATTAATGTAGAATTGTATTTTTTTATTTTTAACAGTGATGTAAATAATATAGATTTATATTTGACTATCCAATAATATATTTTAGTAAAGTTTTTCTACCCTTACAACGCTTGAGTGGTTTAACTAGTAATATATATATATATATATATAATAAGAGAATGATGGTCTTTCCAGCTCATTTTCTGGCTCTGTAAGATTTATGGCTTTATAAGATTTTTGGTGACATCATTTAATTCATTTTTTGTATTTTCATTTTTATCTTTTTTTAAGATTGTTACACTAATTTATTAAATAATATTCACTTTTTCCTTTATTAACATTTAATTCATTTTTTGTACTTTTATTTTTACCTTTTTTTTTGAGATTATTACACTAATTTATTAAATAATATTCACTTTTCCTTTATTTACCCAATCTAATCCTCAATTCACAGTATTTTTTTAGCTAAATATTTTGAATTAGGGATTTATCACTTTTCAAATCGAATATGAAATTAATTGGGAGTTCTATTTCAAAAAAAACACATAGTTATTTTTATGATTTGAAAACACAAGTATAACACGTCTCTAAACTAATAAATTTCTAAAAATATGTAATATTAATTGTAAATTTCAATTTTGGATAATTTTTGAAGAAATTTTTATATGATTATTGTAGTGCACTAATCAAATTGATTTTTTTAAAACCATAGTACACCAATTTGACGATTCTATAATTAAATTTGAACTTTTTGATAATTTCCTATGGAACAATTTAAATCTTATTGTATGTAGAGTTTCATTATTTATTTTAGAAATAGATCGAATGTTGATACGGTTGCACTGTAATAGTTGTTTAACAATTTTTATTAAATATTTTATTTTTATTGAATCACTTCAATTAATTTTTATTTATATATGTATAATTAACTGGCGCTATAATTCAAACAAGTGTTATAGCAGTTATGTTTCTCACATTCTAGACAGGAGGTCCTGTGTTGAAACACACATACCCCTCCCCTATACCCACAATATCAAAAAAAAAAAATGAAGAATTAAATGCTACAAAAAGTTTTACCGACAAATAAATTCAAATATAATAGAATGACTATAAAAACTTATGTCTCATAATGTTAATATATGACTCAATTGACTGTATTAATAATTTATATTAAATTTTTGTATAAAAATTCATTATAGTTGTTATTAGAGCAATTATAAGGAGAAATATTTATCTGACATGAATAGCTGATATTGGTTCCCCTCCCATTCCCTAAAAGCACTGTATAAAAAAAGAATTAACTGATGCAAAAAGTGTTACGGACAAATAAATCTGAATATGATAGAATGATTATAAAAATTTATGTCTCATAATGTTAATATATGATTCAATAGCCTGTATTAATAATTTATTAAATTTTTATATAAAAATTTATTGACATTTGTTATTAGAGTAATTTTAAGTAGACATGTTTATCTGATATGAATAACTGATATTTGTTAGTTAGTAAACGTGAATTGGTTGTTTATATATAAGTGGTGAATTTGAAAGTTCAGAATCATCCAATACATAGTTGACAACTAAACATGCCACTTTTTATACGAAATAAACTCGTCTTCTTAGAATTACTATTGTTATTATTACTTTTAAATCCTATGCAACGCAGGTAATCTCTTAAAGCCCTCTTCTAGGATCTTCGTCAGCGTTCGTTCCCCCGTCTCTTTCCCTGCTACAGTTGGTTTCAGGCTTTCTACCCACACTCGTCGTGGAAGAAGCAGCAGCCACCAGCAAGCAATCGTTGCACACAAACAAGGAAGATAGGGAGCAGAACCGACGCCTACAGGAGGCAAATCGTTACAGGTTTGGATTTCTATTTGCTGCTTTGTTAACTTTCTTTTAATTCCAGCTTTTAATTATCCTCAGAGGTCTAAGAGTAGGGGTTTGTTTGTGATAATTAGATAGTTTGATTGAAATTCTAGATCTTAGAGGTTAATTATGGTGTAAATTTATGAATTTGTAATTTCCAGTGGTGAAATTAATGTGGAAAGCTAAAGAATAATTGGCGTATCCAAATAGTATGCTTTAACAGCTTGATAGGTGGTGAGATTATTTTATTTACGACAATGGAATCATTGTGCTGGTCCTAAAACCAGTCAGTTACTTAGTTCATCCTCATGCGTCTGTAGTCTGTACATGTGTATATATTTCTCAAGAGCTGACCTTTTTATTTATTGTCAATATCATTTTATTCAGAACTTTTAATGTATATGTTTATCTCTTTTGTGTTCTCCAATAAAAATATTTGTAGAATATTTTGGTTGAATTTTAGATGTAATTTTTCTGGTCCTAAGTATTTATCTGGTGCCTGTTTATGCAATTTAATTAGTTTTATGGAGATATTCATATTAGTCGTATATGATAATTGCAATTGAAAATGAAGAGTTATCAAAATTTAGAAGCTGGAGAATTAGTCATGAGAGGGCTTTTTTCCTTAAAAATTTGCGTATAAATTAGAATAACTCTTGATGTAATACAGTGAAGAGTATGAAAACAAGACTAAGTTCAATACTTATTTTACAACAATAGCACCAGTCAGTTTCATACACTCAGTAATCTTAAATGTAGTCATTATCCGTTATCGTCTACTTAAAAATAATGTAACTAATATAAATGACTCGTTATTCCCACAAGTGATTAACAGGTACCAGTGCTTATTTATTACAAGATATAGAGGACTAACGACTTTAAGGGTATTGATTTTAGAATGGATTCCTCTATAAATTAGTCACTGATTAACTAAAAGAGTTTACAAATTTTGGAACGTGAAACATATCTCTATTTTCTTTGGGTTGAAATTGACTAATGGTGCTACAGTGGACTTTAGTTGAAAATAAGGAAAGAGCATAAGTGCGTGTATGTTCTCTATCTCTTCTTATTACTTGTGTTACCTTAAAGTTAATGTCTGCTCTTAATTTCCAGGAGAACTCCTTCCATCTGATGTTTTGAAATAAGATGGATATGAATCTAGAAGAATTTCTACAGCAAAAAATGAAAGAGAACAAAGAAATACACAGTCAAGTTATTAATCATTGTAATATGATGCCGTTTGAACTGTGTGAATCAAACCAAGTAATCTTACATAGTTGCTTGTTAGTATCCAAGAATACTCCATCTATAGTAATGTCATTGCTCATGTCAGTCTGCCCTGCATGATACTTTTGAATTAGAATGACTACAAGCTTAACTGAGTTTTTCCAATGCTAAAAGATAGAAACAGAGGAACAGAGTTATGAATATATTGACACTTTTGGATTCTGAATAGGCAAATGAAGACGGAGATGGAGGAAATCTATGCTGTAACATATTGACACATTTAAGTTCGCTATAGGTGAATGAATATGAACTTAAGAGAATGATGATTTTAGGTGGTTGGGAATGTCCGATCACAATAATTATGTGATCCCAATAAAGCAAGTAGGAAATCAACTTAAACATGACTTGATTCATGGGTTTGAATCATTTTTTTTTTTTTTGGGGGGGGGAATTCTTCGGCTACAACCATGGATTGGAAGGCAACAATTGAAATGAGAAATTTAAGTTGAAATTAATTTCACTTTATTTTATTAATATAAAAGTGTAATTATTATTATAGTTATTGTTATTAAATACTACTTTTCACCAATTGAATTGAAGTTTTTTCCCCTACTTTCCACTATGTATTAAAACTACTATTCATTCTTTGTGTCTGATACGACACCGTTTTGTGCCTCCCTTTTTTTTCCCCATTTTTGGTTGCACATATAAATTCATACCAGGCCACACAACACCACCTTATGACATTCTTACCCAAAGCCCCAATCTTGAAATCTTCCATCCCTTTGCTACAATCTACGATATCCATATATCTTCAAGGATCTCCATTGTGTTCTTTACAGAAATAGTTTTGTCCAAATCTTTCTTGCTCTATGTATCAAAGAAATTGTTCCTTATTCATCTAAAAGCCCTAGTTCTTTGTGACCTACGCGCCGCTCACCTGAACCATCAATTTTGACTGCTGAAGGTGAAGAAATCGTTTATCATTCTTCTTTTGCAATTTAGGCTTGCTGCACCGGCGATTTTTGAGTTTTTTTTAGGTATGTGGGTTTGTTCTTCAAGGAGTTTCTTTTCTGGAATTTTTTGGGCTGTTTTGCGCGTTTCTGAAGGAAAAATGGTTGTTCTAATTGTTTAATTTCGTTGGGTTTTGGTGAAACTTTGCAATGGTGCCTTCACTCATCAATATCCCTTGGTTGACTTCAATCTAAATTGAGAACCTTTGATGCATGAAGAGTGACAGCGTCATGGCTTTTGCAACCATGGTGGTATGCTCCTCAATTTGCTTGTTGTATTGGCATCTCTGTAACACACAAAGGCTTGTTTCACTTTGCAAGTTTTCTAGAGAAATAAATAATTATACATGCTTTCTTTTTTGGTGTAGTGTTATTTTTTTGAAACGTTAATTGCAAACTTTGAAAAAAAAATCAAATTAGCCTACAATTAGCCTTTATTGCACAAGGTCTGGACTTTCTTCAACCTTCTAAAGGCACTGGTATATGATGGTCTCTGTAAATCAGTTGGAGAAAAACCTTTCATTATGCCATTTTCCATTGCCTGTTGTGAATAAGTTTGCCTATACGCACCAACAGTTTTGATCTTTAACTTACAATGAAGTTTTCATCTGGTGGAATTTGGGGTGGCTTTTAAGAAATAATGTTTCTGTTTTATCTTTTGTAAATGAGGCTTTGTGCGGTTATTATTGCTACTGCTATATTTCCACCATGTAATTATTAGTCTCCTTGAGTTTAGCAGGCCTTGAAAAATCTGGTAATGGCATTGCACAGAGAGAGCTCCTTCTTGTATACCCAACTGAGTTTTTGTAGCTACGTCTGTTGCCTGTCTCAATCTCTCTACCATTTATAAGTAAACTTCATCTCTTATGTTGCATTATATCTGTTAAATTATTATCACTTATGTTGTATGCCTGCAGCTTATGGATAATAGTAAACTAGGAAATTAAGGTAGTTAATCTTTAGATAAGATCAATGGATAATTTGAAAATCTATTTCTTGAAGAGGAAGAGTTCTTGTATTGAATCTCAATGTATAAGTCCAATTATCAATTGCCGTGCAGGAATTCTTGTGATGTATTATGGTTGTTTACATTTCTCTACCATATATACATGTACGAGAGTATGGAAACTTACTGTCATTTTCAACTTCTGTGAATTTTTTGTCTATTCCTCTGCAAATGTACGTGCGACAATCTATTTGCTCTGCTTTTTAATTCGATGTCAGTTGTTACTTTCTCATTGGCATGCTTCATTTGATGCAATCCTTGATCTTTTGCAGTACCTTTCTTTTTTATTTTATTTTATTTTATTTTATTTTTTTTTAACCGTGTTGTATGAAAAGATCGGATTCAAGAAGTAAACTTCAATAATATATATTGACAATTGATCACTTTCTTTTAGGATTCAAGGTTTGATTGAGATGTTTGGTTTTCAAGATTGATAAAGTTTGTAGAAAGTAAGATTTGTTTTTAGCATCAATTGTATAACCATAAGCGAGCCAATGAATGCACAAGTTCATTGAAGAATAACGAAGCAATTGTCTCATGTTTGTTCTTTTGAAAGTGTCAGGAGCAAGTAGTTATGAAAGATTATGTATCTTTCTTAGCTTTTGGTCACATGGTCTGTATTTTGCTACGTTTTAAATCTTGTTTGCCGACAGATTAACTACTAATCAAGGTTACCTGGTTGATTCCCCATGTAATCAGAACACAAGGGCTACTATTTTGAATGATGACAGGGATCATATTTCTTCATGCTTAGCTTTCATACCTTACATATTTCTTTGAATGTTGTATGTTAATAGAGTGATCTATATACATGTAATTATTTTTATTATACATATTGAAGAGTTTAAAGATTTTCGCATACATCACCAAAATAGTGGCAGTATTTTACGTTATTAAATACAATTTAACTAGAGCACGTGTGATGCACATGCCTTTACTAATATGTATAAAAAAATGTGTTGCTATTCGTGTGTCCCATCACTTTATGTTCAAAATTTTTTACCATTGTCTTATCTTGAAATCTTACCATTGGTTTCCCCTGCATAAATGCAGCACTCTAGTTATAAAATCAAATCCTACAGTCTGTTTCACCGCGGGAAGTCAGTATAATAGTTACCTCAATTTGCGAGCTGCTTAATTAGTTTTCTAATGGCGGAGAATATAATCTTGCCGGAGGCTCCTTCCACGTCATCACAATTCAACAGTTCATCTCGCATAATCTGCCTCGTGTAAGTTTAGCATCAGCTGATATTTAATCACTTCTTCCTGACTTTCTTATCATTTAATAATGTCTTATTTATATTTTTCCGTAACCTTAGAATATTGAACTGGATTTTCTGACTATTTTTTAGTTTGGTCAACTTTAGAAGCCTCTAATCTGGTTGGTGTTACTTCTTGCTAAAAGGTTTGTGTTACGCATTAGTTAGGTGTGTGGAAAATGTTTCACTAAATGGTTCAGAATTATATGGTGGGTTTTCTATTTTCTCTTGGATATAGTTATCTCAGATATGAAAACAATTTGCTCTCCTGTTCCATTACATTTGTCTTTGCAGCTCCCTTTGTATGGGGTTTAAATTCTGACACTGGTTTTCTGCATGACTATAATGCCCAATTAAGTTTGTTAGTCTTACCCTATCCAAAAGAGATGCATGTCTATGTAAGCTATACATGTAGACATGGATACAGTAGTCGATCAGTATACCCGCCTTTATGCTACTATTGCACTGGTGTAAGCATTTAGTAGGCATTTTCTAATTCTATTAACACATGGCGCAGATGTGAAAAGCAATTTTCTCAGTATACTTGCCCGCGTTGCAACATCCGGTATTGCTCTCTTCACTGTTATAAGGTGAGTATTTGTGTTTGAGGTGCCAGACCCAATGTCATACTGCTTTTAACTACTGGTGAACTGAATGTCGTGGCTGCTCCCAAAGACCTGATCTTTGATTGGATAAGCTCGCTAGTCTTCCACTTTTTCTATGCTTCCGGCCTTGGGATTTCTTTATACTATATGGTATCAAAATTTATTGTAAATGAACTCATTTTGCTGGAACTTACTTTTCGTTTTCTTTTGCTTATTTGTGTTTTTTTGGCAGTCACACAGTCTTAGATGCACTGAATCCTTTATGAGAGAGAATGTTGTTGAAGAACTGCAGCAACTACAGCCTGACAATGAAAGTAAAGAAAAAATGCTGGAAATACTTAAACGATTTCATGAGGAAGATGAGACAGACAGCATGGATGAAGATGGTATGTTATCTTATCTCTACTAGTTTTTTTTGTATGTCTAGTGTGGCTTTTACTTGCTTTTTTCCCAAAGTCCAGTCAATGATGTTAAAAGAATGTTTCTGAAATTCTAAAGACCAGCCTTGCTAATAAAGATTCTATTTGGAGGCTAATAACATAAATTTTTGGTTCCCACATATATTTCCAATTTTCTCTTATGTGCTTGAACTTTGTTGCTAACCAAATGAATGACTTTTGAGAGCGTTTATATTTAGTGAAAAGCCATATGAGGTGAGAAAACAGTTTCCACAAATTGTCCATTATAAACTATCGTGTTTGGCATTATGGGGTCATACCATAACTCTTGCATTTTTCCCCCCTGTCGTCCACATTAATTTATGTGGTTACTTTCTTCTGAGAGCGTTTTTGGTTTTATTGCTCAGATTCGCTTCTCTCAGAGGAGACTATTCAGAAGATTATGTCTGGTATGCATTATGTAACTCCTTTTTAAGTTCTAGTTGATGACATTGTAGCGTTTGCTCCTTTATGCTGATGTATTCACCACAGGAAACCAGATAAATCTTGATGATTTATCCGCTGAGGAGAGAAAATATTTCCAAAGAGCCGTAGCCTCAGGAGAGCTGAGCAAGTTGATTAAGCCGTGGGCTCCTTGGTGGCTGAAGCCTTCTGCCAAATATATCTCCCTCAGCCCAGAAGGAGCCAGCCTTGTCCAGCCAATTGGTGTGCAAAATTCTGTGGAATCGTCAGGAAATGATATGGAAGACAATGAGTTGTCTGACATTCCAAGTGGCCCTGAAACTCCATTACCACCAGTTAGCAAGCTCAGTACTGCTGGTCCATCCCCTCTATTAGCTTTTCATCTTATTGACATTATTTACAGTTACTGCTTTATTCTCCGCCTGTACAATGGATACTGGCAAACAGATGCACTAGAATCAGCAATGGTTTTGCTCGGTGTCTCTTCTGTCTTGGGTAAAGGTGGCCAGCCTGAGACAGTTTTGGAATCTTTATTACATTGCTTGGAGCACACTTCGTCTCCCGCATACAGGCATATGGGTGGCTTGCAATTTGGGTTAGCACTCGTGGACGATGTGATCAGCCTACTTTACCTCGGAGGTGCAGCTTTAGTGTGCTTGCTTTGTGATACGCAAAGAATGATTCAAGCTGCAGAGAAAGAGCTAAAATCTGAGAAACTTCCCAAATCAAAAAGCACGGAAATCAAGAAAACATTTAAATCTGCCGATCGGAAGGTTTACTTCATAATGTGTTGGGTTCACGAGCAGCCGGTTGAAGTGTGGTCTTCGTTGGCAGTGGCAGTGAACGCAGAGAAATCATCAGCTGCGGAATGTGCGAGCGGTAAAAGAGTCAGCGTGAGTCCAAAGAAAGTCGGAAGGATAGGCAAGCCACTGATTAAAGAGGTTCAATGAGCTAACCTGTTACTTCCAATTTAAATAGCGTAGCTATCTGAATCTGAAAGTTGTAGCAAAAAAGAGAGAACCTTAAAATGTAGGAGCATTGTGCTACAGGTTACCCACCATAATTTAAGAATGAAAGTCGACCTTTTCAAAATATTGATTATTCGAGAGTTTGACTCCAATAATTCCGTGGCGTGTATACAATTATGAGTGTTAGAAATATTTTGTATATTTTTTCAATCTGTTTGACTCTCTAAATAGATGTATTGACAAGATATTTCCTTCTCGAACTAACCCATTAGTTTCTAAAATGCCTAATAATTAGCCACAGTAATCTACAAGGATCTTCTTGACTAATTCTAACTATTATTACGACATTTGATTCCTGAAGCTGCAAGAAAACTGATTAATGTGGGTCATACCTTTTCAGAAACGGAACAAGACAAACAGGATACCTCCTCCCTGTGGTGATGTACGATGGGTTTCGACCAGAGAAGGTCGTCTAAGCCCTCAAGTTCCATTTTTAATATTTTTTGAATTTTACTATTTCTTCATTTTATCATTGTAATAATAATCTTTTAAAGCAAAAAGTTCCCTTACTCTCTTTGATTAATTTCAATACAATAATAATCTCTTAAAGCACAAAATTCCCTTAATCTCCTTATTAATTTCATAGTTAACTTGGGTCCATGTAATTCGTCATTGAAACGTCAGCCTCATATACATAAATCAATGAATCCCACGACGCCACCATTATTAAAAATTACGGTTAAAGTTGTTATTCTAATTTCTTTTATTACTCCCTCCACTCAGATATTTACCTCTCATTTTTCACATAGATTAAAAAAATATTATTTAATATTATTGAAAATATACAATTTAGCAATATACTTCTTAATATACCCATTAATTTATTTAATATTTCACTTTAATTGTTCTTTGTTGTTAATTACTCTACATAATAAATGATGGTAAATTAGAAAAACCAAAAAATTAACTTGGGAAATAGGAATATAATTTGGACAATTCTTCTACAGAGTCTATTAGACACTATCTTATAGTGTCAAAAAGATTATGTGGCAGAATCTCATTAGACACATTGGGGGATGGATCCCCTAGTGTGTCTAATGAAATTATGTCACATATTTCATTGAACACATTGACTATAGAAAATTTAATAATTTAAAACAGATAAAAAAAGAAAATAGGTAATATCTTTTTAGGACCGAACGGGTATTATTTCATTTATTTATTTTTTTATGCTAGAAAGTAGCAATTAATTTGTTGATGGGGATTGGGGAGCAACGTGCAGCCTCTGTCATGATGTGAAATTGGAGCCCAGCACAAGCTGGCTGCTACGTCCTCTTCAATGCAATAGGGATCCATCGGGACCACCATCACCCATGGCTTTCCTAAAAGTTATGAATTTAGACACCTTTTGCCATCTATGGGAGTTGAACAATATATAGTTTTTCTATAGAGTTTAGAATTTAATAGATTACGTGACAGACACTCATTAGACACATTAAGGGATTCTAGTTTTCATTGGATCTCATTGAGAAATATTAAAATTTCTTAATGTGTCTAATGAGAGCCTGTTACATAATCTATTAGACTATATAAAATATGTAAGTTAAACAGCATGTATATAAAACTAATGATGAGAAAAGGTGTGGGATCCCGATAACGGGTTATGCGAATGATTCAAGAGATCATCTTGTTCTCTCAAGTTTGAACGAAAATACTTTAAAAATAAATTAGGGAGGAGAAAAGACTTTATAAGTTAAGGCCAATTGTCACTCGACAAAATTAGTACTCAAACAGTTGATGATATCATTAGGAAAAAAAGAAATATACAACTTTTAATTATCGGTTCGTGGAAATAAAAATAAAGTTTTTTCTTTAATAAATTTAGAGATACCAGTTTACGCATTTCGTACTTAAAAACTTGCACTCACATCAATTGCGACAAGAAGAGGAAAATCCATTAATTTACTTTCCTCTCCACTCCACCTATCTTCCTTCTCTTGTCTCCAAAAACCTTACCATTCTTCTTTTAAGCGTATCGTTGCAGGGGCGACTACTAAGGAAGTGATTGTTCCACCCTTAATATACCAAGTATATTTACCTAATCCTATCTTATATTTATAGTTTATAAATAGATTGTAATTATATATACTATATAGTTTCTCATTAAAATGAGTTTGCAAAAAGTAGAAATGGTTCCCAAACTCAAATTCACGTGTAGCTTTCAAAGGGTTAATTGGGGCGGCTCAACAGTTTAAAATGGGGGCCACCCTCCTTTTTTTTTTCCTTTCTTTTTGTTTTTTTTTTTTTTTGGAGGGGGTGGGGGCTTGTTGGCGAATTTAGTATCTTTTTTTTTTTTTTTTTTTTTGGCCATGGCAAAAAACTTTGTTCGAAAAACCCTTTCCAGAAAAATTAAAGACTTTTTTGCTGGGACTTTAATTTCAAAGCTACTACTTCTAACTAATGGGAGGTACTGAGGTAGGTAGGTGGAATTTGTTAGGTATGCTTAGTTGGGCGAAATCCAAAAAGTCAGAAGCAAAATATGTTTATTCAGAAACACTGCATGAAAATTAGAACGTAAAAAAAAGTTTTGCTTTCATTACACTCTTCCTCGTAAATTTTGTTCTTTGATTGTACTAACTCTACAGTTTGGAAAGCGAAATGACATCCCCACATCCATCTATTCTTCTGTATATTGATATATGTCTCTTTCTCTCATTAAATAATTTTGGAGATTCAAACAAAAATATTCTGTAAGATTTAGATTCACCATACAACCGAAACTAAGAAACTTTATCCTGAGAAAAAAATTAAGGCAATGGGAGAAACCTCAGATGAAATCAGAGCCCTTCTAAGTAAGTCCAGAATTCTGCTATTCTCTTGTTTCTTTTCTTCATAATAAGCTTTGAAGGAAAAAAAAAATCATGTTTTTGCAGTATCCAAAGTTGATGATGGTGAAAATGAAGATGTATCTGAGGTCAACGAGTTACCTGAACCTAAAGAAAACTCCCCAATCAAGCAGGTGGCTCTGACTGTTCCGACCACCGATGATCCATCTCTTCCAGTGCTCACTTTCCGGATGTGGGTTCTGGGGACAGTATCTTGTGTTCTCTTATCGTTCCTCAACCAGTTTTTCTGGTACAGAACCGAGCCTCTCTCCATTACCGCTATCTCCGCCCAGATTGCCGTCATCCCTTTAGGCCAACTGATGGCCGCCAAGATTACGGACCGCGTATTTTTCGAAGGAACAAGATGGGAATTCACAATGAATCCAGGTCCATTCAATGTAAAAGAACATGTTCTTATCACCATCTTTGCAAACTCGGGTGCTGGCACAGTCTATGCCATTCATATTGTTACTGCTGTTAAGGTCTTCTATGACAAGCATATTACCTTCTTTGTTTCTTTGATTGTTGTTATTACAACACAGGTAAACATCTCATTTCTAATTTTCATCTTTTGTCAACAAATCAACTATTCATATTTGGAGAGTTGACTCTTCCCCCATCAGAGACGAGATATAAATCTCACCGCAACTAATACGACAGTGTCATGTCATCATTACATGGTAGAAA
This sequence comes from Nyctanthes arbor-tristis, assembly GCA_963692815.1. NCBI lineage: Eukaryota > Viridiplantae > Streptophyta > Magnoliopsida > Lamiales > Oleaceae > Nyctanthes > Nyctanthes arbor-tristis. The sequence goes on from CAVNYN010224259.1 coordinate 58,081, forward strand.
TTGACGATGCAGTGTTGATGTGGCAGTGACACATTAGTGGGGAGATTTGTTGCATCTCCTCCCGACTGGGGGAGGAGATCGTTTCTATTCGCATTTGATTGCCTAAGCTAGTTTTGACTGATAGGTTTTGGGATTTGGATGGGCTGGTATATTCAGAAAGTACCTTGTGGAGCCAGCTGCTATGTGGTGGCCTTCCAATTTAGTGCAAGTCTCCCTCTTCAGGCAAGATTTCCTTCCCCCATTTTTTTTTTTTTTTTTTTTGGGTGGGAATCCAGACAACCTTATAGTTTGTCTTTATTGCTGTTTGCTCTGTTTAAGTTTTGAAAACTAAAATTAGAAAGAGTTTATGTTATTTAAACAAAAGAGGATAGAAAAAGTTAAACAAAACTGACACATGGCAGGATCTTTTTTTTTTAATGCATCACAACACTTTTAAATCAATGGCAACCATATAGGCCACATATCTATTTTTTCAAACTCTTTATCCTTTCTTTAGTTCAAATAGAATTATTCAATTAGAAAATGAAGACCATTCTGCAACAGGGCTCTGCATGAGATAGAAGAACGACCAAAGGGCGGAGTAACGCGAACACAATTCTTCTTAATTGCATTTGTCTGCAGCTTTGCATACTATATATTCCCTGGCTATCTTTTCCAAATGTTAAGCTCTCTATCATGGATCTGTTGGATCTTTCCTAAATCAGTGCTAGCTCAACAGCTTGGCTCAGGTCTTAAAGGGCTTGGTATAGGAGCCGTAGGACTCGACTGGTCCACTATTTCAGCCTACCTCGGAAGCCCTTTAGCTAGCCCATGGTTCGCCACTGCCAATGTTGCTGCTGGATTTTTCCTTATTATGTATGTTGTGACTCCCTTGAGCTACTGGTTCAACTTTTACCAAGCCAAAAGATTCCCAATATTTTCCGATGATCTCTTCACCAGCTCAGGTCAGATTTACAACATTTCGAGCATAATTGACTCCAATTTCCACCTTGATATAGCAGTATACGATCGACAAGGACCTCTTTACCTCAGCACATTCTTTGCCATGACCTATGGTGTTGGCTTTGCTGCACTCACTGCTACAATTATGCATGTGCTTCTTTTTCATGGAAGGTATGGTAGTAAGCAATATCTTAAAGCCATTGCCATTAGTCGAAAAAATTACAATCCATTATGAAGGCTTTAATTTACATGCAGAGAGATATGGGAGCAAAGCAAGTCCAGCTTTGAAGAAAAGAAGATGGATGTGCACACGAAACTTATGAGCAAATATAAACAAGTACCTGAGTGGTGGTTTTGGTGCATACTTGTGGCAAACATCGCGCTTACCATTTTTGCCTGTGAATATTACAAGGAGCAACTTCAGCTGCCATGGTGGGGAGTTCTGCTAGCTTGTTTAATTGCCATTTTCTTCACTCTCCCAATTGGGATCATCACCGCCATCACTAACCAAGTAATCAATCTCAAGTTGAGACTTCTTTTTCATATATTCATAAATAATTTTGTCTCGATACTGACATCTACACATAATTAAAATTCTTCCAAATGACAGACACCGGGCTTGAACATCATCACCGAGTATGTAATTGGATATATTTATCCTGGATATCCAGTAGCAAACATGTGCTTCAAAGTTTACGGCTACATAAGTATGACGCAGGCTATTACTTTCCTCCAAGACTTCAAGCTTGGTCACTACATGAAAATTCCACCAAGAACAATGTTTATGGCACAGGTTAGCTTTATCAAGAAAAACTACAATTAATTTCTTGTACACATCTTCTTAGAGACGTTCAAGCACCAGTGTCTTGGTGCTGTTGCCGCACTAAATAAATAGATGATGTGGCATAATACCAGCCATTAATGTGATTTGAGAAAGTCTAGTGATGTGTTAATATTATGTCACATCATTGTCTAATGCCGTTACAACACCAGACGTTTGGTGCTTGAACATTCCGACACATCTTCTACTATTTCACTCATTAATCAGGTAGCGGGTACAATTATAGCCGGTATAGTGTACTTGACAACTGCATGGTGGTTAATGGAAACAATTCCTGATATTTGTGAAACAACATCCTCCGTGTGGACTTGCCCAGGTGATCATGTCTTCTATGATGCATCTGTGATTTGGGGCCTAATCGGCCCTCGGAAGATATTTGGAGACCAAGGGACTTATGGAATGGTGAACTGGTTCTTCCTTGGTGGAGCCATAGCTCCTCTGTTAGTCTGGTTTGCTACAAAGGCGTTCCCGAATCAAAAGTGGATTAGACTCATTAACATGCCAGTTTTGATAGGCGCCTGTGGACAGATGCCACCAGCAACCGCAGTTAATTACACCACCTGGATAATTGTAGGCTTCCTGTCTGGCTATGTTGTCTATCGATATAGACCGGATTTGTGGCAACGTTACAACTATGTCCTCTCTGGTGCCTTAGATGTTGGATTGGCCTTCATGGGGGTTCTCTTGTACATGTGCTTGGGCTTGGAGAATATCAGTATTGACTGGTGGGGAAATGATCTTGATGGATGTCCCTATGCTTCCTGCCCAACTGCTAAAGGGATAGCATTTGAAGGCTGCCCTGTCATAGTATAATACTCAAGAAAATCATGCTTTAGCTGCAACAACATTGTGCAGAATTAGACATACGATGGATGTTTTCACCATGTTTGTAAATTACAAGATTTAGTCTGATCCAATTTATTTATAGCATTTAGTTCAAGTTGTTCTAAGCCCAATTAAAATCCTTTAGCTCAAATACTTCCTTTGCATCTTAAACAAAATAAGTGCATCACCCTGCGAAAATATGTTTATGATGAAAAGCTAAACAGAAGCTAAAACTATAAAGAGCATTTGAAAAGCTTAAACAATATACTGAGATTGACTGACTTTATTAAGCTTCAATAACTTCCAATGGTTTCCTAGTTCCTACTTTCTATGCCTCACAAGATCAGTGATAGACTGATAGCACAAACTACTAATTATTTTCTAAATCATGATAGCACAAACTACTAATTATTTTCTAAATCATTCATATTTATCGAAAGTTATTCTTTATCATTTTAGTACATAGACTGAAGAAGGAAGAGTAGAAAATAGACTGAAGAATGAAGAGTAAAAAATCAATCACAAATTCACGAATGGCACACTATTATCCCAGAAGTGCAATTTGATTGATAGCATTTCTAAGCAAAAATTTCCCTGTACATGATTCAAATGCTAATAATTCAACTTTCACGTATCCAAATGTGGTGGTAAAGCACATTCTTGCTTTGATGCAACAATACAGAAGTAGAGTGCATATTCTACATTAGTATGCAGATAAGGTAACACCGGTACATGTTAGCAAAAGTTGTTTTTATGCCTTTCTCTGCATGTGATGGACCTGACCATTCGGAGCCTTCGATTTGTGAGAGCTTCCAATAAAACCTCTACGGCATCACCAAATGCTTCCCTAAACTTCAGTAACTATGGTAGGTACAGAGGACGAGGTACCCAACCCCTGCCATTCTTGGAGGCTTACAGAGCCACAGAGACTTCTTCACTGGGCACTCTATAGGCTTGCAATTTAGATGGTTTCTTGCCCATATGGAAACTCGAAGACTTGTTGAACAAATGGCAGAAATTCTGTTGGAAATATAGGGAACGCAGCGATGCTTTGAAGCTGGGCTACTGTAGTTGCCCTTATTGGCAGACATATGCACGTATATACGCGTTAGCAATTTTATTTTACCTACACGCATATATGTTATTATGCATGCGGGTTATGTGTCAAATATCTAAGCTACAAGCATCCCACACTTGTAGCCTAGATGTGTGCCACGTATTACGCGCATGCATAATAACATGCATGCGTTAGCAAAATAAAATTTTTCCGCGTACATATACACGAACACAATACAAGCCTTCGACTGTTTCAATTCTCTTTGTGCATCAGATTACATATACAACAAAACAAGCACACCATTCATCCTCTGAAATACTCTTCACCAATCCACACATGAACGCAAATCAGGAAAGAAACATAGATAACAGATGAGAGGTTCACCGCCGGTAATTTGAATTGGCCAGAGATTAACCCCAATTTTGGCCGGATCTCTCCCTCAATATCTCCCTGCCGTCGACTTCCCCCTTTCTCCTCTCTTCGATCTGAACTCGGGGGGAGATAGGTGTATGGGAGAAAATAATCATCCGTCCATAGCTGATGTGGCACACACATGTAAGCCTGCACAACTAATGTGACAGCTTGCTGAGGCTGACATTTGTGTGTCACATCAGCTGTGAGTGGTGTAATCCCGCCCACAGTGGCCCGGTGAATGGGACTGGGTGTATGGGCAATGGGGAACAAATCTTTACTACAAAAACATAATTTACTATTTAAACCCTATGAGTTTCGGTTCTTACCATTTAGACCCTAACACTTTATAATTTTCCTTTATGGTCCCCAACCTGTATAGTTATAAATTTTAAATTCTCAATTGTAGATTTTGTTGATTTTTAGTCTATAACGATTTCTATTTCAAACTTCAGCCTTAAGGTTTTAAAACTTAATTACCTTTTCTCCAAATCCTACACTTTCAAAATATTTCAATTGAAGAGAAAGTTATCAAGTCCTTATCGGAAGTTTTCTTAGAAAAACCTCCCACCGTGTGGCATTTGGCACGGACTTGATAGGAGGCCCAAGAGGCCTGTGACTCAAGACCAATAAAAGCTAAAATTTTTTGGGGCCCCACAATTTTGTAATTTTTATTTTTTTTAAAATCGGGCCTTTGTATTGGAGCTAAGTCAATTCCAAGAAACAAGACAAGACCCATTAAGATGTCATGGTCCAAAAAAAAAATAATAATAAAAAAAGATTCTTTACAAAAAAACCACCATTTATAACAGTATTTCAAAAAATATCCCTATATTGAAAGTTATTGCAAAAATATCATTTTCTATTTCAAAACTACCTTAACCCAATTTTAATTAAAATTCAATTCTTTACTAGTTATTATTTTTTTATAAATTATTATAATTATAATATACTAAAAGAAGAAATTTTTTTCAATAAAAAATAGACATCTTTATATACCGCCAATAACATTTTCAACTCCGAAAAACTGTAACGGCCGATGCCGCCATGCTACAAACACACTAGCAATGTTACATTCGGAAAACAAATGTTACCACCGGGAAAATATCATATTAACAATAATAAAGTAGTAAATTTTTAAATAAAAAAATAGGTGTATTTAGTGTAGCCGCTGCCACTACTTTAAAAAAAAATTCATAACAATGAGATGGTAATAAGCCCAATAAAATGGTAACAAAATGATAAAAAAGAGAAAAATAACAAAACGAGAATGGTAAAATAGGAAAATTTAAAAAAAAAAAAAAAAAAACCCCAACAAATGATAACATATGAAAATAAACGAAAAAGAAATTAATCGGAAGATGGTAACAAGCCGATAAATAGTAGCAAAATTATATTTAAAAAAAAAGGAATAGATAAAATAACCAACTAGGGTTTCAGCCGCCAAGTGTGAAAATTTTAAAAAAAAATGAAAACATCGATCCAACCGCCAGAATTGTTCCAGTGGCGACACCACTGAGACACTGCCCACCCACGACTGTTGACTGATGCGAACAGTAGCAGTAGCAGCAGTGAATAGTAGCAGTAGCAGCAGCTGCTGCCAGCGACTGCTGCCAGTAATCACTGCAGAAGCGCGATGGTGGGTGTGCACAGCGGGTGGTGAGGCATGTTGTCAAGGTAGCAGCGGTAGCTGCTGTAACACTACTATTTCCAGCAATTGCAGCCGCTACTGCCAGCCACTGCTGCCAACAGTCGTGGCGGTGCGGTGGTGGTGGGGCTCGCAGCGGTGACAGCAGCATTTGTTGTGTTTGAGTTACGTAGCAGCTAGGGTTATACACATACATACATACATACATACATACATATGGAGATATTTACACGCGCGCGCACATACACACACATTATCTAGGTATAAATAAATAAAGAGTTAATTACACCTAACGTCCTCAACCTTTTAAGTTATTATCGATCACGTCTCTAACCTTTAATTTTCCTTCTAGGCGTCCTTAACATTTCAAAAGCGTTACACCTAAGGTCCTTAGGACGGAAACTATTTATTCTTCCGTTAAGTTTGGGGGTATTATGGTAAAATATAAAAAAATTAAATATTTTAATGTTTAAAAAAATAAAAATAAATAAAAAAAGAAAGGAGGAGGAGACACCCCCTTGGCTGCCGGAAATGACAGACTTCCCCCCTCCCGTTTTGCCGGAAATGATAGCAAAAAGTGCTTCTATTTTCAGCAACGTGTTGCCATTTTCAGTAGCAATGGGGAGACTCCCCCCCTTTTGGCTGCCAGAAATGGCAAGGCTGCCATTTCCGGCAGCCTTTGCCATTTTCGGCAACCTTTGGGAGGAGTCTCCCCCACTCTTTTTTTTTTTAATTTTTTTAAATATTAAAATATTTATTTTTTTGTATTTTACCATAATACTCTCAAACTTAACAGAATAATAAACAGTTTCCATCCCAGGGACTTTAGTTGTAACGCTTTTGAAATATTGAGGACGCCCAAAAGGAAAACTAAATATTAGAGACGTGATCGATAGTGACTTGAAAGATTGGAGACGTTATGTGTAATTAACTCATAAATAAATTAATATTAAAATTAATTAGAATGATTTATAAAAATAAAATAATTAATTAAAAAATGAAAATTGTATATGAAAAACAATGGTATAAAAACAATGCAATGGGGTATAATTGTAAATAGTTTGATATCACGGTGTATAAATAATATGACTAATAAAAAGGGGGTATAATGTTTAATTTCATCAAAAAAAAAAAAAAAAGAAAAGAAAGGAGTTCATGACCCAAAACCAACTGCAATCCAAATTTATGTCTTAATTACATTAAAAAAAAGGGTGAATTATTCTTAGAAAATTAATATGAATGTATACTATAGCTAGGGGGCTTTTTTATATTTCGACAGAGGGCTCCGAAATCTCAGGTACAGCACAGTGGCGTGCATATTTCAAACCCAAGTCATATGTATTTTAAATTCACATAGAATGTATCTATGCATGTCAAATGAGTGGGAAGTCTTTTTACAAAACTTCTAAGAAATTCTTGAAAGAGACTCTTCAATTAAGTCCTTTAATTTATAAATTCTTTAAAAATTATTATTTTCACAATTTATAAATTATTTAATTTTCTTTGACTAGACGAGACGTGATAGATCGTTAAAGAATAAATTTACTAAGAATTTCATGTAAATGAATTCTGTCATAGTGACTTTTAATATAAAACCCCCCTATAGTAACTTTTCATATAGAATAATGCTATTTATCTAGACTGAAACCGGTCTCTAGTTTAATTGTTATTTCCTTATTGGCCCTTGAATAAATTAATACCCACATATATTTATGTATTTCCACACATCCCTCAATGTCAGCCTAACATTACTCTTTCATATACAACCTCATATCTAGATTGTACAATCATCTCCCACCGTATGTGCGTCTTGCGAGTGCTCTTTACCACTCAAAACTATCACCCTTGTTCCTTTATTACAATCAAATGCACCCTAAAGGACCATGACCACCCAATATCAAGCTATTTGGGAGAGCGTCTTGCAAATTATATAATTCAGCATAACCCAAATCTAACAATCCGGCTATCATAACATATCTGTCTCTGGGTTCGGAGACAGATCTCGCCATATTGTCGCATGGTTCCACTATGCGGCCGCATGAGCCTCAAGGTGTGGCTGCACTACCTTGGCTGTGGCCGCACCGTGCATCGGGGTGTGGCCGCACCCATACGGTAGCATGGCCAAATCTGTCTCCGAACTCGGAGACAGATCTGTTACCTTGGAAAATCCACCAAATCTAAAGGCATAGACTTTCAGGGGAAAAAAAAAAGGCACTGAGTAAGTAAAAAGATCTCCCGCCAGACATTCATATGACGGGAGACCATTGGCAACTACCTACATAAATCCTGTAAAACGTCTAGTAAGATATTGAAACTAGTCTGAATTTGTCATAGAAATTTCTCCCAATCCAGACTGATCAAGGGCTAGAGTGGGAAGAGTCAAACAGTACTGCTGCTGCTACCTTATACAACTCTCAATATATAATTACAAAAAATGAGTTGGGAAGGTATTCGAGTTTTCAAGAAGACACCAGCTAGTCAAAATGAAAAACAAAAATCATAAGAATAAAACACATAACCCATCGAGTTGTTCTAAGAAGAGGCAACCTCTCCTCATATGGAGAGGTTGCCCCTATGTGGCACCCCCTGATTTTGGGGGGGGGGGTCAGCGGGTAGGGGCAACCTCTCCATATGAGGAGAGGTTGCCTCTCCTTAGAAATTTCCTAACCCATTTGCGTTTCTGGTTCATAACCTGCCATGAGCCATGAACTTCTCTAAATCTCCCCAAGCCTCATGCATCCATCCAGGGACGGACCTAAGATTTTTTTGTAAGATTGAGCTAGATCTAGAGAGAAAAAATAACCGGCGGCTTCCTAGGGGTTCGGGAAACTGCTCTCGAAAATTTTTTATCATACCATAAATTGTTAGAAATTAAATTACACCAGAAATATTATTATAAAAATTTTGATATAGCCTCATTTGTAAATTAGTTTAAACTAAACGTGAAATATAAAAATATTCCCCATTTAGTCCTTTTCTTTCTCTCTATTTCTAGCTTTTCCTTTTCTTTGTCCAAGCCCCAAACACAAGACTTCGTAAATTCCCCAGTTTACTCTTGCAATTATTGAAAATTAGTAGAGGCCAGAGTACTAGACTATCCAGTAAAGAGAGAGGAAAAAAAAAAAGGAAGAAGAGGTCAAGCTTACTGTCTAAACTCTAAAGATCGAATTGTTCCTACTGACCGATGTGGAACTTCAAAATTACGTCGAAATTGAACTGCAAAAGTGGGAGTTTTCTAGGGTTCTTTAATCTTCACATCAATCCTTTGTCTGATTTTTCCTTTCCAAAAAAAAAAAAAAAGTTTGTTTTGCTTTGTATTTCTTAATATTGGCTCCCGCTTGCACTTGTTTTGGGCCAAGGAAAGGCTACATTTGCGTTGGCTAGCTAATAAATTAAAAAAAAAAAAAATTGAGTTTGGGCTACTTAGAGTTCAAATTTAAGCTGGACCGAGCTACACAACTCACTAGTCAGTCCGTCCCTGCCTCCATCAATGTTCAATGACAGAAAATAAGACTTGGTGTGTGGCACACACAACACTACTGAAATATCGTACAAAAACTTTGATATTGGTATGTATATAATATGATACAAGGTGAATGACAGAGACTAATTATGTGGAAGCCGATTCCATTGCCTGAATAGGAGGGGCCGTCACAGCCACCATGTTCAGGTCGGATGAGTTGGAGCTTCCAGATCTTTCACGGATTTCTCTGTACTCTTGACATATGGCACATAAATGGCAGCAAAAATGCGTGAAAAGATCTCCACATGGGGCTTCCTGTATCAAGAGTCGACAAGATATGTAGTGTCGGCGGAAAAGATAGTACTAGATTCCAGTCGAGAAACAAATGGTGACAAACAATTTTGCAGCATTGAAGATATTGATCTATTTAAGGATGAAGCAATCTAAGATAGAAACTATGCATTCAAAAACTCACCATAAGCAACAAATCATGTATTGAAGGTTCACATTGTAAATTTCGACCGATTCTTCCTCTTTTTTATTTTTATTTTTTTATTTTTTGCACACGAATGAAATGTGGTTTCAAAGTGCTTTTAGCAATTAAACTTACATACCATGCCCTTAAATGATAGTTTAGAAAAGCAACAAAATTAAATAGCAAGATGAAGCATCGTTAATAATTAATTTCACAGATGAATTATAGAAGCAAACGAAAAGTTCAGTGGCATGAGAGACATGCCTTTCACGACTGATGTGGCTACATTTAGGGCATCTCAAAAATTATTTTACTCCCTCCATCCCAAATATATGGGACATTTTCTTTTTAGATTGTCCCAAATGTACAGTCCTATTTCTATATAAGAAGTTCAATTTACATTATTTTACTAATGTACCCATATTTAATATTTAGTTCTAACTATCAATTTTGAATTCTACTCGTTGAATAGGTGTAGTCAGGAAAAAGGATAGCAAAATGTGTCTTTCCAATACAGTTCTAATCTTTGTGAAAAAGCAAAGTAGACCATATATTTGGGACAGATAGAGTGTTAACTGATTTGCATCATATGTCTATCTCTCTATCTCCGCTTATCTCTCTCTTCCCACTAACCATTATCTCTCCTCTTTATTTCTTCCTCTTAAATTTATTGTCCACATCATCTCACAACAAAAACAATCCTGAGGACCAAATGTAATACTCCCTGAAAGCAGTGCAGATCAGCATTTTCTGATGCACACAATACAAGGAGAGTATCAAGAACCTTAAAATACCGAGGGGGGGGGGGGGGGGGGGGGGGGGGGGGGGGGGGGGGGGGGGGGGGGGGGGGGGGGGGGGGGGGGGGGGGGGGGGGGGGGGGGGGGGGGGGGGGGGGGGGGGGGGGGGGGGGGGGGGGGGGGGGGGGGGGGGGGGGGGGGGGGGGGGGGGGGGGGGGGGGGGGGGGGGGGGGGGGGGGGGGGGGGGGGGGGGGGGGGGGGGGGGGGGGGGGGGGGGGGGGGGGGGGGGGGGGGGGGGGGGGGGGGGGGGGGGG
>CAVNYN010224259.1:68813-87214 GCA_963692815.1 Nyctanthes arbor-tristis
ACGAAAAGTTCAGTGGCATGAGAGACATGCCTTTCACGACTGATGTGGCTACATTTAGGGCATCTCAAAAATTATTTTACTCCCTCCATCCCAAATATATGGGACATTTTCTTTTTAGATTGTCCCAAATGTACAGTCCTATTTCTATATAAGAAGTTCAATTTACATTATTTTACTAATGTACCCATATTTAATATTTAGTTCTAACTATCAATTTTGAATTCTACTCGTTGAATAGGTGTAGTCAGGAAAAAGGATAGCAAAATGTGTCTTTCCAATACAGTTCTAATCTTTGTGAAAAAGCAAAGTAGACCATATATTTGGGACAGATAGAGTGTTAACTGATTTGCATCATATGTCTATCTCTCTATCTCCGCTTATCTCTCTCTTCCCACTAACCATTATCTCTCCTCTTTATTTCTTCCTCTTAAATTTATTGTCCACATCATCTCACAACAAAAGCAATCCTGAGGACTAAATGTAATACTCCCTGAAAGCAGTGCAGATCAGCATTTTCTGATGCACACAATACAAGGAGAGTATCAAGAACCTTAAAATACCGAAACCAACCCCCACCCCCCACCCCCAAAAATAAAGAAATAAAACAAAAGCAGAAATGGAAAACAACAGAAATCAGACAAGAAACTTTCATTCACAACCATGCAACATTGGAAGGGACTGCAACTACCCACTGAAAATTCGAAAGAATCTAGGTGCTCATCAACTGTTAGCACTCTAAGCAATTAGACATTGTTTGACTGTTTGAGAGTGTATTAAAGATCCCCCATCTTAAGTACATAATATCTTTATTGCAGCCATTGAATGAATCAGTTACAGCCCAGATTCTAAGTAGATATAAACACAAGCACAGCTCCAAACATTGATCAAGTTGTCAACTTGTAATAACTAATAAGTCCTAACAAAACCAAATCTCCACCATCATATAAAGCCAGACATCAGTAATGCGTTTATCTTGTTAGAAGATAACTTGTCAAAGCTGTTACAGCAACTGAAGAAAATAGGAGCAGAAAAGCAGAACTAACATAATTGACACAAATGTTATGTAGGCTTCTTTTCTATTTTACGAGTCAAACATCCATATTAACACTGTGTGAAAAGGCAATGTGCCATATACCTGCAGATTGTATCTTGACCTTAAAGTCCTTCGGTAGCCACAAGCATAGCACGCGACAAAGCATCCAGGTAAACCCCATATAATGCCATCAGTTAAAACACAGCAAAGTGTATTGACAAGCGCCCACAAAATAAAATGTGTCATGCATGATCCAAATAGAGTTCCAGACCCCAAAACCTCAGCATTTTTTCCGAAAAGAAAGCAAGGACAAACAAGCCCAATACAACCTGAGCATAGTATAAGTCCAGCTAGTAAGTAATTATTAGGATGTTAAAATATATATCATGTGGAATCACAAAAGTAAACTTCTACTTAATTTTGCGTTATTATTAACTCAAAAGCATATCTATGCAAATTATAAGCTAAATACATATTAGAATATATGATGTAACCGTAAGGTTAACAGGTCGCTTTAAGATTCAGCCTAAGGCCTATATTTGCAAGCAACCTATAGGCCTTATTCAATTTTCAAATATGCAATGCAGTCAGTGGTTCTAAAGATTGAGTATGGTAGATTAATTCTTGTTATCCTAAAAGTAGAACGGCTATAAGTCTAAAACCAATTTAAATATATTTTTACAAAGTAAAGTAGGAGTTCACACATTTGCTTAAATTAATTTCACCAACTTGATATCAAGGTCCCAAAATGTATGCTAAATAGTTGTAATATGACATAAAAGTGGAATTACAGGATTGCAATCAGATATACACTATAGTAGACAGGTTACATAGCACTAATATTTCGGCAAAATAGATTCTCTGCACATGTAGTTTTGCACCATGTATTCGCATCGTTATTTTCCTCTACTTCTCCTCATAGCAGGGAATTAATGTAAAGTCCATTAGGATGTCATCAATTACAAATGATTAAACACTATCTGTTAAAAAATCAAATTAAAAAATATCTGCTAAAAATCAAATTAAGCTGTTGATTTGCTCAATGAACTCGACAAATGTCTAGCTTTGACTATAATATCGTTTTAATCAACTGCCTCAGGAATATGACAAACTATGAATTAATGTAAAGTCCATTAGGATGTCATCAATTACAAATGATTAAACATCTGTTAAAAAAATCAAATTAAAAAATTATCTCCTAAAAATCTAATTAAGCTGTTGATTTGCTCAATGATCTTGACAAATGTCTAGCTTTGGCTATAATATTGTTTTAATCAACTGCCTCAGCAATATGACAAACTATTATGTCAAGTGTACTATTCTTCTCACTGTATGACATTCAATGTACAAATGTTAGACTAACAATTACCAAATATGAAATAGGACCATCAACCACATGTTTCCTCTTTACCATATATCAAAACCAATAAAGGTTGAACCCAGGTAAAAATTCTGCAAAGTAAATTTCCTAACTCGTCGAGGATTGATCACCTGATGTGGCTAAAGTTGATTTGCCTAACTAAAAACACATCTTAAATATGGCGCTTTATTATTCTATAGCCACCTGAATGTATAAGAAAGTTTCCATCAATTTGCTGAGGCCACTGCAGTATAGAGAAGACTTCCATTCCTCTCATCATTCAAAAAGTTTCCATCATTTCCCACTTTTGAGTCAGGTTTTCTATAAGACTTGAACGTGTTACATAACATTTATTAGTGATTTATGAATGAAGCTCATTCCACTTATTTGGATTATATAAGCTATCAATATTATTTGATTATATTATAACATGCTATGTTATGTCCTCCATCTTCCTTAAAAGATAAAAGGCAAAAATCCAAGTAGTTTTATGCATATGACTTTCCTCAATATATAAAACAGGTGTTGCTTATCTTTTAATTCCATGTTACTACTCAAAGATGCACCTTCAGTCACTTTTTCTTCTGATAAATCAAGATGACAAGGCAGAAAGTAGCATACAGCTCTGCATATCATCAAAACAAGCACAGATTCCAGAAGACCACTGCAATGGGACATCACGTTTATGCTGTTGAGCACGTAACTCATCCTTGGATGGAACAATTTCCGTCTCTGATTCTGACTGACTCAATGGAATATAAGGTGGAGGCACATAACCAGATTGGCCCACCATTATTTCTTAGAAAGCCAGATGATTCGCACTTCCTAGGTACAGTGTTACTGTTGAAACAATCTAAAACAAGCACCCAAAACAGAATGAAAGGAGGATCAGTTTTCTGCTCAAATAAATTCATAATATTCAAAAACTACCTTCTATCTCATTACAAGGAGATGGTGCGTGAACATTTATAAAGTTTCTTTAAAGGAGACAACAAGCTGCAACAATCAGAAAGAACTAACAATGATGTTCAGAAATAAAACAGCATGGATCTCCACTGTTATAAGTAGTTATAAAGAATGCATAAAGATCAGTACAATCGCAAGTAATATACACGTTAGCAATACACAAATACAGAGAACACATTTCTTTGGATAGTTGAAATTTAGAGACAGCAGTATGGGGAACTCCAATAGTTCCAGAATCTCTTACACACCAAATGGCACGTTCAATTACATTAACACTTGCAATTCTTATTCATGAACATCCCAACTATGTTTCCTTCCACAACCCAATTTAAAAAATACTTTAAGATCTATTCCAAAATATTATCCTCTCTCTTTTCCTTTTCCCCGGAATTAATATAAACTAAAATTTAAAATATATGATAGAAATAACATAATGCAAAATCAATTGGAATACTATTTAAAAACTATCAACACCAAGATTCAAAAATAAAACAAAGAAATATGAATTAAGTGCATAACAAACATAAATATATTAGAAAGGAACGCTGTAGTCTTTTAGAACCCATAAAAAATGTAGTTTTTTGAATCCGAATCTTGAATCATAGATAAAAAAGAAAAGACCCATATAATTATGGAAAGATTTAGCTCAAAAGGGCTCATTTATAATTGATAGAAAGTAATGAGTACGTATGATCAATGTTGAGAAATTAAGACCGAAAATAATCAAGAAAGATTTTTTTTTTTTAAGAGAAGAAAAAGAAACAAAAAATTCGAAGCAATCTTCAGAATGAGAACCCACCTGAAAGAGACAGAGATCGATGGTCGACAGAGGAACTGAGGGCAAGAAATAGAGTCGGTGCTTTCTCAAGGATCTATAGTCTGAAGGAAAAGCATATTGGGAAATAATGGGAAAAAATGGTGGGTAGAAAATTGCTTTTACCTGCAGGTAAATTGCTCTACTATGAAAAAATTAAAAAAAAAATTCTGATATTTCTGAACTATCATGTTCAGGTTCGGGAAACAATCAGTAAGTTACACGTGGGTTCAAGCGTCGTAATTTGTTGTAAAAATAAGATTCTAGATTTTTTTCCCTTTGAGTTGTTCCTTTTCTTTGTTCTTTTGTTTTCTTTTTATTTTTTTTCCTTTTTTACTTTTTTCAAACGATATCAATTTTTGAGCTTTGTTGTAGAAATAAGATTCTAGATTTTGTTCCCTCTGAGTTGTTCCGATTCCTTTGTTTTTATTTTTTTTCCCATTTTTACTTTTTTTAAATAATACCAACTTTTGAGCAAGTGCTTTGAGTGATATTTATAGTGAAATATCAAATAGGTAATATTATTAATTTAGGAATGTTTTGGGGAAAAAAAAAGGTGTGAAAGATGTTGTATAATACTCAAAAGAAAAAAAGAAACTATAGATTGATAACAAGTATAATAATGACGATGGTGGGATTGCAAATTAGACTAGATGAGTTCATACTTGAAAATAATGTTGATTAATTTTTATTATTATTCTTAGTTTACAAAAAGAAGTTAAATATCATTTTTATAGATAGAATTGATCCAAATAGAAAGTAAAAATAATTGGAACTTAATTGAATTCATTCATAAAGTAGGAATGGTAATTATTTAATTTAATGTAAAAAGAAAAAGAAAAATTCAATAAAAATAAACTGGAAGATACTAAATTGAAGTAAATTGACAAGTTTTCTATATGATTTGGATTAAAATAAAGTACCTAGTGTTAGAAAGTATATTAAAACTAAACTTCAACTCATATAAATTTCAAGTTGAGATTCTCAATTCAACATTCATATTGCAATTTTTTCTTACTTAGTTATTATTTTTTTTTTCAAAAGGAAAAAAATGAGAGTGAGAGTAAAAAGCGGGAAATTTTAATAATTTCTATTCGCATAATAGTTGAAAAATAAAGATTTTGTAATTACTATAATGAGTTAAAGGTGAATAAAGAATTAGGGAAAAAAAAAAGTAAAGTAAGATGGGATACTGAAAGTTTCTTCTTCACCTAGTCACTATTCTCTTCTTTATCTTACTTATTATTTACAAGGATACTTGTATTCAAATCCTAACTTACTTTTCAAACTACAATTTGATTACAGAAATTGAAATTAAAATTTTATTTTTAACAGTATAACACACATATATATTTTTTAAACTAATGTACTTCTTTTGCTGTGGAATTCGACATTACAATTAGTTTAATTTTGTTGTTAACTTTTCTACTTTTGGAAAATAGGCTTAATTTTAAATATTATTGTTTTTATTCCAAAACAGAAACTAATCAACAAACTCATTCACTATTTCACATGTTTCATAGAATCCACATATACCATACATTTCTACTAATCATTTTTACTACTATTTTCTATTTGAAAATAGAGATAAAATACTAACTAGAGAACAGTGAGTTAAAATGTGCATGTTGCATTCTTCAATAAAGATTTTAAATGTATGGAACTACTGAAAGATCCAAGTAATTTGATTCTAATTTATTAGACTTCTATTTCAATTATTATTATTAATTTTTTTTTAATATTACAAGGAAATTGTGGGGTAGGGTAATCGAACCCCTGACTTAGGGTGTAAGAAACCATAATATTAGACTTCTCTATTTTACAAAACAATAATGTTAATCATAATAACTTTGGTATGACAATGCGTTTTACATGTGTTGACGTTGGATTTGTGAATTCAGCAATAAAAAGGAATTTTGAGCATCACATGCCCCCATCCATGTGACATATATCAATACACTCTATGACATATTTCAAACGGTATCAGAGCAAGACAGTCCTCTCGATAACATTGGCAAGCATCTGTCCTGAGATTCCTTAAAGAGCTTTGTAAGTCGTGTTTATGATTTATGTGAAATTCTATTGTTAGTTTTTGTTTATCAAGAATGATACATAGTAGCACAACTTGTAGATCATAATAAACTTTTAAGTTTATTATTATATACCTAAGGCTCTTGTAATGGTAATTAAGATGAGATTATAAAGTATGTTGTGTTGATATGTTATTGTGTTGAATGACTCTGTAAATTTGAGGAAAACAAGGCTAAAATTTCATATTGAAACCCAGCTGAATCACAAATCTAGAAGTTTTAACATCACAAATATTCTAACAAAAAGTGTCAATACTTTTGTTAGCATTGATAAAACAGAAACTGTTGTGGCAATTAAAAGTATCGATACTGCTCTAAGTATCAATAAAACAGGAAATTGTGATGACAAAACTAAAGTATCGATACTTCTGCCAGTATCAATAAAACAGAGAGTTATATGGCCAATTGAAAGCATCGATACACATTTCAGTACCGATAAAAAGAGAGAGTTACTTATGTGACTAAAAGTATTGATATTGCTGCTAGTATCAATATAAAATTTGACTAAGTGTTGGATAAACCTATCTTTAAAAAGGGAAATCTAGAAGAGAAATTATCAAAGGAGCAAATTGTAAGAGAACACTTTATTATCGTAAAATTTTATTAGAAATAGTATTTGCATGAGAATTATTAGTAAAATGATTTTCTTTTGAAATAATTCTAAATTCTCAAAGCATGTAGAGTACTTTCATTGAACCAAAAATATTTAAAGATTGTACGTTTGATGACATATTTGTGACATGCAAGTACATTCAAATTAGACTTGATCTTTGAAGATCTTCTACCAAATATTTAGTAGTTTATCTTTAATAAAAATAAGGTTTCTCCTATTTTTCTTCTCCATTACATGTTCACACATTGTTGTAGTGAAGTGTTACTTTATTTATCATTTATAAAACAAATACTAGGCTTTGATGATGTTTAAAATGAATAAAAGTAATGAAAACCAATATCTTGAGTCAAAGGGTTCTAATAGCTTGATCTAGCTAAAGATATTTGGCATTATGTCAAGTTTGGCTATATTTATTTATCAAGTGAAAGTGCAAAGGAAAATAATGTTATACTTTCTGAAATTAATTCACTTTGTATACCTTGTTTGTCTTTACTTATATTTAATTAAGCATAATGCAAGGAATTAAAGAATTTACATCAGACCCATGTGTTTTACTTCAAAAGACTAATAATTGGGTCTTCAAAATAATTTTGGTAAGGCCATATGTATGTTCTTTAACTCAAAATAGATGATGATTGAGTCTCTAAAGTTCGGAGAGTTTAATTATACAAAGTTTTATACATGTTGTTAATGCTCTCTAACTTGTAAATATCAAAGAATTTGGATTCAAGATAGTTTAAGCACCACTCTTGTAAATTTCATAAGGGTAATTTTAGTTCAGAAAATTTTTAGTTAAGTCTCTGGAATTGATGATAACATCACAATGACTTGTAAATTTTTGAGAATCAACTTGTCAAATATGTGAAAAACAATACTATAGCAGGTTAAATTGAAAAAAAAAATGTGATCTACTTAAAGATTGTTTTGACGTTAAGATGTTACTAAACCCTCGAGTTAAAGAAAAATTATTCAGATGATGACGTCACATGTGTAAGTTAGATGTAATCTAAAGTCGTCATTTTTCGTGTTGATTTGGATGATGTTCATTTTTGTTCAAAATTTTGGACATTATGATATACCATTTTCACTCCTAGATAGTTTTCTCACCATATTTGTTGAGATATTTATGATATTCATTACTCAGTGATATTTTATGTGCATGGTAAAATATGTTCTAAATGCTTCTTTTGTAAAATTTAGCTTAGATATTTTATGGTAATTTCGAAGAAGAAATTATTTTAAGGGGGTAGTTTGTAATAACCCGTCAAAAATTTCAAGTATGCTTAGTCATATTTGGACAAGTACGCTTCGCCATCATTTGGATATGTATGTAAATGGATATATATGATTAGGAGAAAATAAGCCTCGTCATCAAGGTTAGGAAAATATTCCCCAAGATTTGCCAAAGATTGGCCAAAGATATACAAAGATTTACTTGTCGTCATCAAATATATATGCAATAATTGTCAAAGATTTACTTGACGTTATTAAGGATATATGCAATGATTGCCAAAATATTCCCTTGGCCCCTCGAAAGATACGCAATGATGGCCAAAATATTCTTCTTGTCCCCACGAGTTGGCCCCTCAATTTGGCTATAAATAGGAAAGGGTTTTGCCATTCATTCGTACCATCCTTTCCTCTATCTTCCTCTACCTCTCTCTCCTCCTTCTGCACACTCTTTGTCTCTTTTATAAGAAACAAAAAGATAAATCATGCAAAATAAAATCTTAATTTCCAAATAAACAATAGATCTTCTTTATATATTATAAATTTAAGGACAAGAAGGAAAAGTTGAATGTACGATGTGTTAACGAAGGAGAAAGCAAGGAAAGAGGAAGTTAATATCTCAAAGTAATCCCGATTAGGGATTTAATGTGAATGATCTTTACATTCTTTCCATGTGTTCTTTGAATATGCTTGCATGACATATTTGAGAAATATCCATGTAGTAAATGTTCTTGTGCTTCATGATGATACTATGTGTAATATTTCATGTTTTGCATAGTAAGTAAAAACACAAGTGCATTTTTCAGAAAAGGAATTATATCCAGATCTTCTCCATCAGTTTCAGAATAGAATTATGTTCAGTACATGAAATATTTAGTGCCAAGGCATTTCTTTAAGGTTGTGGAAGATTACCAAGATAGTCAATGATCAAACCTTCAGAATCAGTTATGGTTTTGTGAGGCACTTAGGTGACCTATGATCAAACTCATGTTATGTTATAAAAGAACCAGTTATATTGAGCGCTCAGGGTAAGACAGGTCTATGATATAATTCGAGCCCAAACTTATGTTTTTAAAAGAAAACTTGCATGTGTAAAAGTTTCTCACTGAATATTCTATATTCACTATTTTCCATGTTTTCAAAATTTTAGGTGCTTGGAACTATGTGAAAGGAGCTCTCGAGAAGCCTCGGACACGAGTGTCTACATGTCAATGTTATCGAGTCAGGACTTATGGGGAATGACCGCCTCATCACTGCGAACCATTAGTCATGACTAAAAAGAATAATTGATAATAAAATAATAATCATATTGACGAACTAACATATGAGATAGACAAATTAGACATGGATATACCTATGCTTTTGAGAGTATTGACAAAACAGAACATATGTTGGACTTGGCTAAATCTTGGACAGGATGTTTCAAGTGGACTTATTACAGACTTAAAATAATAAATATTGAAAGAATAACACATAAACCCTTGCAAGGAGAAGAACGAAAGTGCAGCTCACGGTCAGAGCGTTACAAGTGGTATCAGAGCAGGTAGCTCATGGCCAGGTCATTACGGTTGGCACTTGAGACACAGCGGAGATCACTTGTCCAATCACTTGTTCACCAACTTATTACCTTCAATTTTATTTTTATAGAAAATTAATTTTTACATAGCTTCAATTTAATGAAAGTGATGAAATACTTATAATAACGTTTTGTTTTCAAGTCACACACAAACGTATGAATCAAAATCAAGTAGTTCAATATTTCTTTAGTGCATGTATAATCACTTTTGGTTAAATGCCCCACTTTGGAAGACCTTCTTCCATATTCATAAATTGTTTGGATAGTCATTTTTAACAGTTTCAAAAGAACTAAATAGTTCTTTGTCGAAACAGACATGCTTACTAGCACCAATATCAATCCAACATTTCATGGAATTTGAACTAACAAAGTTCACATCGGAGACCACAGCTACAAGGCTCATCTCAGAGCCATCACAGGTTTGTCTCCTTTTGTTATCCTTTTTCGGTACCTTTTCCCATTCATCTTTGGGTTACCTTATGACCATAATATGTTTCTTCTAAATGTTTCCGATATATATTACAAAATACAATAGGTTTCGTCCACACATTAGAGCCACATATTAGAGATTGCACTGATAATTTCTTGTGCAATTCTTTCACTCCACAACACATATCTTTTATGGAAGTGTTGCATGACCTCGTGTCATAAGTGGTTCGTGCTAACCACACTACACTTGTCATTCTTGTTGAGTATATTCTCAACTCTTTTATAGAGAACAAATATCCCTATAATTTCATCCATTGTGTAAAACTTTTGTAACACCAAATTGTGCTACCATTAATACAAGTAGGATGACCCATGTCACATATAACTTTTCTCAATTGGGAATAGTCCCAAGCTTTGAAGTCATAGTATCGAGTTTCTCAAGTCCCCAAAAATTGGAGCACTTTCAACTCATTCTATATTTCAACTCTCGCCACAGCTCTAGCAATCACAAAACACGGCACAAATCATGAGGTGTATAACAAATTCGAAAAGTTAAAATACTATATATGAGATTATCATCTCAAGGCCATAATGTTATAATAGAAAAAGATATTCGAACATTCTAAACTTATCTTTCTTTAATGTAAAAGAACAAGTTCTTTACGAAATTTAAAGAATTTAGCTTAGGTGCATTTATTCCAAAATTTCAGCAAGCTATCACAAACGTTACGGTGAGTCACAATCCACATATGACCTTTCAAACAATAACCAAATAGTTTGAAACTTTTATAGTACTTAGGAGACTCATGTTTATATAACATATAAAAATTTCACCCACAAAACACCTCATCCAACAAGGAGTTTATGTATTCTAGGGTACAGCCTGGCAAGGTTCACAAAAAGTAACTCATTCTATTAGCCTCCAAATTCCTTGATTCCAAGTTCATATGACATGTAACTCATAAAGGGACATTTCCCAATTAAAAATGATCAAAAATTCGATTTATACACTCTGCAGTTAAATTTTGAATGGAGGGGCAGATTAACAACTTTTTCATAGATGGACATATACAACCTCGAAACCAATCTGTTTAATGAGACAAGTGTAAACATGCACTTCTCAAACTCATAACCCTAAATACGATGAAGTTATGATAGAATAAAGTTATGATAGAATCAAGACAACGAATAGAATTGAATACCTTCAATCAATTCAAACAATAACCGTGTTTACCTTTGTAATCATATCAAGATTTGTTTCTTACACAAATTGTAGGAACTCCCCAATTCCATTTTATTCTTCATCTCTTACAAAATTATCTTCAACTTCCAACTTGAGTCATAGTTAGAATTATACATCAAATATGATATTTCAACTCTATAATCATATAATCCATATGCAACTTCGTACAGTCAAAATTTAGATTTTTGTCATAGTTGTATCGACAAGAATAAGAATTCTTTTATACCGACCATAAGCCATAGCTTATTATCTCAAAGTTTAACTATGACTTTATCAAACAACCCGCATATCTCTTTTCCACGAATCTGTGTTAAGATTGTTAGCAAACAGTAGAACAAGTTAATAGAACCCACTGTCAAAAATATGAGAGAGATGTCTTGACTTAATGCAAAGTCAAGTGAAATGTCTTGACTCAAAATTCAACATGAGAGAGATACACACAAAAAAATTGATGGGTCTCACAAGTTTCCTATTTTCTTTTAATTTTCTTTTTCTTTTAATCACTTTAATTTCTTTTACCTCACTTTTTCTTCACCATATGAAGTGCCATGTTATATATCTACATTCTTCTTTACCCTCTCTACTATTATTTTATTATTTTTTTGAATTTGTCTCTATTTCTCTCCTCTTTTTGAATTTCCCTCTCTTTTTTTCCATTTTTCTTTCTCTTTTCACTCAATTTCTCTCTCATTATTCTCTCTATCTCTTTCATCTCCTAAAACATTCCACCTGGACTTTACATTGGAGATGCTAAGACAAGAAAGATGGCCAAAAAACATGAATACATAAAGGGTTCTATAGATAAAACGGTTAACTTTGGACAGCTATTTTTAAATATACTTGAATTTTGAAGAATTGCAAATATACCCAAATTTTAGTTTATTATGTATATGCGTATTTCTGTAAATTTATTTTGTGTTCCATTAATTTTAATTTATTTTTTCTAAGCTATTTAATAAAAAAGAAAATGGAAAGAAAAAAATAAAATGATCAATCGGCCAACACGCAATTAAGCATCGACGAGCTGGTCATATCAATCGGCTGTTACACTGCCAAGTTCGACTGGTCGTCATGTAACTATCACATGACCAAGTATCTATCAGTCATCACAAACCTGAACATCTAAGTAACGGGTTGCTATAGCACTACAAATTATCGCATTGCCATATCACAAAACCATCAACCACCACTTTCCATCATTTACATGTTAACACTAGCAAGCCACCCACCCAAATCTGCAAAAATCGCCCCAAACCACCATCATTTGTTAATTAAATCCCAAACATCAGAGAGTGATTAGCAGTGTTCCTACACATTGGGTTTACCCAAACTGCCCTTTAGTTTTAGAAATCATACATTCACCAACAGCCACTAAGGTTATCCCTGACCGTCGGCTTTCCAACCAAAAAAATATAATATATTAGGTGTTATTTGTTAGTTATAAATAAAGGTAATTTTGTCTAAAGAAAGTAGTTTTTTAAATTTTTTATAGGCTTATTATATATATATACTACTCATTTTACTAAACACACTACATTTTTATTAATGTGAACATCCCTAATATTTGTTTCTTATAGTACTTAAATCCCTAAAAGTTTCTGCTATAATTTTTTTCTTGAATTTTTTATTTGATTATCCTCTTATATTCTTAATAATATAATATATTTAAAAATTTTGATTAGTATACCTTAAAAACATATGAAGATATATAGAAACGACAGCAGTCTTTTGCTATTTCTGGTAGCATTTTTTCTGTCGGGGTGAATCCCCCCTCCCCAACCCCAAAAAAAACTGTCAGAAATCGCAACAGTCTATGACAAAACCAACACAAAAGACTAAAAACTTAAAAAAAAAAAAAAATTCAAAGTAAACACATGTGACATTAAGATGCATTAAACAAAATAAAAGTGTAGAAAAAAATAACAAAAGAATAAATCAATAAAATGTTTAAAAAAATGAAATCACATTTACGAAAAAAAATGCCATTTCTTTAGAGACGTTACAGTGATGGCGCACCACTGTAACCCCCATTTTACCGTGCGCTAAAAGGCAAGATTCCCTGCGCCAAAATTGTTGGGAACGCCCTCAGAGCTTGTTCTCTAACTTGATGAAAAACGAAAAATTTATCAAAAAATCACTATTAACCATATATTTTCCCCAAAAAAAATATATTTACACTTCTCAATAATTTTCTTTACATTTCCACCACACATTCTCCTATCTTCTGTACATAAATATCTAGAGAACAAGCTCTAAATAAGTAGCATTGGTGAAGATGAAGACAAGTGGTGTCTAAATTTCTTTGAAATTATCTCAATTTAGGAAAATTTCTACACACAGAATTGTATTATAAAAGTAGATGAACTCCAATTAGCGTGTTATATAATAATAATAATAATAATAATAATAATAATAATAATAATGGTATAGTGATGGTTGCCATGATAGCATGTAAATACACAAAAAGAGAGTGAGGTGGGTGACAAGGTAAATCCTAAACACTGTTGAATTGTTAAGATTACTTAATCCAAAAGTTTAAGCTGATATAGACAACAAATTCGCAGGCTTCTGAGATTTTCCAACTACCCGCCACTTCTTCCTCTTTCTTCACGAGCATTGTGCTCCCCACTTCTTCTTCTTCTTCACGAGCATTGCGATCCTTATCATCAAAATTAGTATGCTCTAACGAGCCACTATCTTATGAGTGTGACAAATATCTAAGGATGGCAGAAAAATCCGATCCGCTCTATAACCCCATAGATACCCAATCTGTTTGAGGAAAAAATTCCCCATCCGTGGATTGGTGGAGCAAATCACGGTAGATTTTGCGATCTGACACATGATAGCGGATCGGATTAGATCGTGGTCGATCCGATCTGATCCGTTTAATAATTATTATTTAAAAAAAAGGAAAATTACATTTTACCTTCACAGAATCACAGTCGGTCAAGTCAACACTCATTCACTCCACACCACCACCAGTCCTCCCTCCCACCCACGAACCTAACTTTCAGCCCTAAATCCCCTTCGTCCCTCAGCCTCTCATACAAGTCGTAACGCACGGCCGCCTCCCCTGTTCAGAGTTTGCCACTCAAATTGAATTGAAATATGACAATGTAATCGTGTTTGGAATTGCAGCATTGTTACTCAAATAAATGTCAAGAATTGTAAAGACATGATCGATGTTTTGACAATGAA
Organism: Nyctanthes arbor-tristis; assembly: GCA_963692815.1. NCBI lineage: Eukaryota > Viridiplantae > Streptophyta > Magnoliopsida > Lamiales > Oleaceae > Nyctanthes > Nyctanthes arbor-tristis. The sequence goes on from CAVNYN010224259.1 coordinate 83,366, forward strand.
TTGAAGTTAGAAGGTGGTTATTGGCAATGATTGAATAACCAAACAAGTTTGCTATTGATAAATGTAAATATTTTGACGATGACCGAATAACCGCTTAAGACGCCACAAAATGCAAAGATTGTTACTCAAGTAACGCATAGAGACAAGAATGTGGCTATTGATTAGTATGACTCAAAGTGTAGCCACTTAATTGAAAAACTACGTTAAGTGAAAAGACGTTAAGTAATATTGATAAAAATTCCATGACCTAATCGTAAGACAACACAAAGTATAAAGACTGCTCGAGCAATTTGCCACCGAGTGTATGGCGCCACAATGCGCGCACGTGACGCGTTCTGGTTGGTGGAACTCAAAGGTTTATTAAAACCAACTAAATTCAGATATTTATAAAAAATATAAATAAGGACAAGGGGATGGAGATTTCTTCAACCCATTCATCTTACCTCCCTCTCCCATCCGACCCTTTTCTCCCTCTTTCCCCTTCCACCTCTATATCAAGACTAATTGTCTTGATTCCTTAGCAAATCCCAAGATTTTCATAAATGAAAAATCGTCCAAAAATACTAAAGGGTGAAAAGCAACCCTTAAAACCTATCAAACCTTAAGTGTTACACTTGGAAATGACCCCTCATCATATATATAATGAATACAACTTGACATACCACTTTGATCGAAGAAAATGAAAGTTTTGAAGGCATTTGTCAACAACTCAAAGGATGTTTGGAAAAATCAAGTTAAAGAGGTGAGTAACTAATACTTTGATTCTCTTTTAGCATTTATGAAGTTTTGATATGAAAAGCATGAATTTTGATTGAAGTATTCCATGAGATGAACATGGATTTTGATGCATTAAAGAGAAAAATTGATTATTGCATTTGAATCACTAGTTTATGCTATACCCATTTTGTATTTACTTTGCTTTGCTTTGTTGTCATACTAGGAGTCATCTAATGATACCGAGATGTGCGACGATTAGTGTGGTATCTGCTCTGATTTGTTTGGAATTCTAGTAGGGGTCAATCGGGATTCGAATGTGGATCTATTTAACTGTATATGACCATGATTGAATTGATATCAATCTTGCGCGCACCACTAGGGATGGCAACGGGTGGGTTGGGGTCGGGTTTGGCCTTCCCCATCCACGCCCCGATTTTTTTTAGCTCGCCTCGTCCCCGCGCTCGATCCCCGAATGAATCGGGGCGGGTTCGGGTCGGGGTCGAAGCGGGTCGGGGATAGGAAAATCCCCGATAACTGCCCAAATAATTTTTCTTTTTAACAGAGCCTGCAACAAGTAGCAGTTAAAAAATAGTATCTCTTTATTGGAACAGCAAACAAAACAATTTACATCTTCATTCCAAAAACCCAAACCAACTTATTCACAAAAAGAAGACAAAGAGATCATATACAGACTTCATTCGACCATTTCACCATCATCATCATCATCGACTTTTCCCTCAATCTTCATTTTCTTTACTGCTTGACAGGCTTCGCTTCTTACCCCATTTAAAATTTGAATCAATGTTTCAGATTTTCACCTATGGCTACACTAACAAGCCCTCCATTTTTCTCCACCCGATATGTCGAACTTTTTCCATTAGTTGCTGCGCCTATATATGCTGTTATTCCTACACAAAAAGTCAACCTTAAAATAAAGTAATATAACTGTTCTTTACAGCACAATCAGCAAACAAAAATCCTTTTAAATCAGGTTCATATAATCCATAAAGAAAGTTGACTATGATATGAAGAAATCATTAAAAATAATATAAACTGATTTTTACATATCAAGGTTTAAACATCTCCATAATCTATGATAGGTATGGCCTTTTTTCAAGATTAAAAAGGGGAAAAAAGGAATATACATATTTTTGTTAGTACTATATACTCAAACCAAAGGCATCTTCTACCTCTGAATTTACTAAAACTCTCTCCCTGTCTCATAATCTTCAAATCACATACAAAGCCACAAGAAAAACTAAACATAATACACATCCTATACATCATAGGTATGTTTCCTGATCAATATTCAAGGTGACTTCTGATGCACTGGGTTTGGTTAAATTAGTTTAGCGTTCCATTAAACTTTCAAAAGAAGCTAACTTATCCAACAGATTTAGGTCACTGAAACACAAAAACCCATTGTGTTTATTTCACGTAAAATTGTTGTAGCTGTGAACAATATAATAGATTTTATTATTACACATATCATGCCTTACATATCTATCAAGTAGGAAGATTATCAGTTAACATTTACTAGTCTAACCACTAGCAAGTTGTGGTTTACTGAATCTCTTTATGGTTTTTATAGTTAATAAAATTATCTTATTCTTGTGGACCTGTGGTAACAGAGAAGAGGTCCAAGATGGATTGATAGGAACAAAGACCATTCCATTTATAACCAGAAAGAACAATATTGTCAAACTATAATCAAAACCTTACCTATTGTTGTCACCCTGGAGGGGGGAGGCTGGAGTTCAGCGTGGTCGATGGAAGACAGTAGGTGGCGGCAGCAACTGTTGTCGTCAGCGAGGGAAAGAAGTGATGGCCGGCCGATGGAAGAGAGTAGGGGTGGCTACGGACTTGGGAGAGGAGGGTGAATGATATTAGGATTTGTGTTTGATGAAAGAATAGATGATGTATCTGATTATATCGAGGTCTGATTGCTTTTTAATATTTTTTTATTTTTTGTGATTCAACTTTTGTTTTAAGTTATTATAGTTATATTGTGATCGAGTGGCAAGTCGGCCCAGATGGCGAAAGCAAGTGCTAAATTCAAAATGGAATAGGGTTCGACTCCTATCATCGTGCTTTTAAGTTTTTTTTTTAAATTAAATTAAAAAACCGGGTTTCAGGGTGGGGGAACCAAAACCCCTCCCCACCCCATTAGTGATTCGGGGCGCAACTTTGTGCCCTGTCCCCGCCCCATTTAACGGGGCAGGGAATCCCTGCTCCGTTCGGGGTGAGTCCTCGTCGGGTTCGGGTTTTCAGGTTAATAATGTTATCCCTACGCACTACGGGTAGTAGTTTAACTAGTGATAAGGTCCAATTGTGTGCTGAAAAGCTTTGTGCATCAAATGGTTTTCCTGAAAATAAATCTTTCAAATAAAAGATGAATCAAAGGATTTTGTTACTCATTGAGTACTTCATACTTATTCCCCTCTTCTATAATTTTTTGTAGATAATTGAAGATATAATATTGGAAAGGGTTAATTTCGCAAATCGTCCCCAACCTTTAGGTTAAGAAGATCGGAAGAGCACACGTCCCCAACATTTTTTAAGACACACCACAGCCCCAACCTTTCAAAAATATACACAAATCGTCCCCATTACCACTATTCCGCCAAATTTTTATAAAAAAGACGATTATACCCCCTATAAACATTTTAAACTTTTTTTAAAAAATGTTTAAAACTAAAAAAACCCACCCACCCCACCCCACTCCACCCCACCCCACCCCACCCCACGTCTCCCATGCCACCGGCAGTACTGTCGGCGGCCGGCCGCCGAAATGGTTCATTCCGGCGGCCAAAAAGTGAGGGGTGAATCCCCCCCCCATTTTGCTGCCATTTGCTGCCAGAAATGGCAGCAAAAAGGGGGGAAATCCCCCCATTTCCAGCAGCATTTTGCTGCCATTAGGGAAATCCCCCCCATTTCGCTGCCATTTCTGCCGGAATTGGCAGCCACTTGGCTGCCATTTCCGGCAGCATTTTGCTGCCAGAAATGGCAGCAAAATGGGGGGGAAAATCCCCCCCATTTTTGCCGAAAATGGCAGCCAAATGGCTGGTAATTCCGGCAGAAATGGGGGGTGAATCCCCCCATTTTGCTGCCAGAAATGGCAGCAAAATGGGG